>CM052661.1:108514736-108557007 GCA_028533165.1 Leontopithecus rosalia
TCTAGGGTGGAGGACTGTCCTGGAGGAGGGAGACAGGTCTAGGGTGGAGGACTGTCCTGGAGGAGGGAGACAGGTCTAGGATGGAGGACTGTCCTGGAGGATGCAGACAGGTCTAGGGTGGAGGACTGTCCTGGAGGATGAAGATGACTCTAGGGTGGAGGACTGTCCTGGAGGATGGAGACAGCTGTTAGGTGGAGGTCTGTCCTGGAGGAGGGAGACAGGTCTAGGATGGAGGTCTGTCCTGGAGGGTGGAGACAGGTCTAGGGTGGAGGACTGTCCTGGAGGATGGAGACAGCTCTAGGATGGAGGACTGTCACTGAGGATGGTCCCAGCCTCCATATTGAATGGCTTCCACATTAGGGAAGGCAGCAGGAAATGAGGTTATATCAAATAATTCAATAGGGACTTTTAGACTTACGAGAGTGTGGATATTTCCAGGAGCATGGGATGGGATCTGTGCCGTGTGTGAGCCGCTCGCTGCATAGCTGTCCACACTCAAGCATTAGGTGATCTCCAGGTTGGATATCACGGGGAGCACTGATCTTTAATATGAAGACAGGAATGAATTGGCCGTGCGCCTGCTCGCAGAGGGCAACCTCTCTCTGCAGCGGTGTCTGGTTTTGGTTCTTTTTCTTCAAGGTCCAGCTCATCTTCCTCCTTGCTCTTGTCCCTCCCTGATTTGAGAAACTCCTGCTCCAGAGCTTCTCATTTATCCTGCTCCCCCCAGGCTGTCCTCCGTGGCCTCCCTGGTGCATGGCTCCCATGTGGCTGGGCAGCCTCATCATTGCTGGGGCCAGGGTGGTGCTTCCTCGAGGCACAAGCATGTTGAGGCATTAGCAGCTCCAGGTCTGCTAGAGGAGGGAGGGGCGTGAACTCTTCTTCCCAGATTCCTGACTCTGACCCTTCGTGATGAGGAATCCACACAGCTGGCAGGCCGTGCATGGGCAGGAGCTGGGGCCGAGGCCACGCTCTCTGGACTGGAGCTGTGGCAGCTGCCCTGCTGCCAGGTGTGGAGCTGCAGTGCATGGAGCCGCTGTGTCCCTGTCACTGCCGAGCCCTGCATCCAGATGAGGAGGGGAGGCCCTGCTCCACCATCTTGCGAAGCCAAGTCTGTGTTCATTGACTCCAAGAGAGCATGTGCGGCCACGGCCAGGGGCTCTGACCTCATGGTCTGAGTTCCTGACTTTTACTTAAGAAGGCATCTTTGAGGAAAGAGCCTCTAATTTGCTGCTTAACCTTCTGTGTGGTTTAGTCAGACAGTGGGCAGGTGGGGTGGCCCTGGCCCCGCTGCCGGGACGGTGCAGAAACAACTGTCCACAGACAAAGCCTCCTCGGGGCTGTGGCTCCCGGGAGCTGTCTGGGCAGACCCTGAGGAGAGAAAGGAAAATCTGAGGGGCATCATCAGAACAGCACACAAACAGTGAGAGTAAGGGGTTCTTGTTTCAAAGTTCATCAGCTTTAAAGAGCCTGTTATGTGAAGTATCATCAAAGAGATCAGGCATGAAAAGCATGTGTGCTGAAGACAGCACACATTATAGACGTATGTGTTTAGCTGCGGGTTTCCATTCCAGCAACAGAAAAAGATATAAATATGAAACCCACACACATACCAACTTAAATTTGTTTGCATATATTACATTATAAATACATATGTGCATTTTAGAAGATCATCCCTGGACCCGGCATGCAGCTGCAGAGTGGTCACTGTCTGTGAGGGGACCTGTCCCCCTTGGCTCGGAGGTGAACATAGTGACATGTTCCCAACCATCCCGTTCAGACACACGGGGCAGGTGGGCCCATCGCTGGCCACAGGCTCTGAAAATACGTGTGCGGCTCGATTTCGAGTTCTTGATGGAAATGCCTCCAACTTCGGAGAAGCGTGGTGGGCGGCTGACACAGCCCACACCCCTTCAGTGAGCCACACGGCGACCTGCAGCCCACCCAGCCCTCTGGAACAGCGCCCACATTGTAAAACGCCTGCTTCCAGCAGCTGCCCCTCTGGCCCCGCCGGCCCCATCCCCTAACAGGAACACCTGCCTGCTCATCACCCCCGCCCACAACCCCACCCCAGGGGCGCGGGGCCGTGAAGCTGCCGGAAGACTCAGCCAGCGAGAGCATGTTGTCCCGTCCCCGCGCCGACTCCGAGGCCCCAGCTCCTCAGCCTCCACCGTGGTTTAAAAGCCTGTCGTCACCCATCCTTGGGCCACTCAGAGTCCTCTGCCACTGAAAATGTGTGGTTTGATAGAGAAGTGATTCCCAAAGGGAGGTGCTGGTCCTATGAGAAGGGGCAGTTTCGGGCAAGAAAAATAACTGATGTGACTCCACCATGCCCGGCCCGGAATCAGAGGTCAGAGGAGACGAGCAGGAGAGGATGCCGAGGTGGGTCTCTGCTAAAGGACTGGGTGGCCTGTGCAGAAGCGTGGGCAGGCCAGCCCCGGCCTGGGCACCAGAATCTAGAGCCAGAGGCCGTCCAGGAAGTCCAGGCACACACACTGGCCAAGGCCTGAGAGGACTCCGCTCTGGGCACTCATAAAGCTGGAGGATTGAAGGGAGCACCCCAAGTCCAGCCTCGGGGAGGCCGGAGCAGCAACTGTCCTGTACATCAGCACAGGCTGGGTGTGCCAGGGTGCTCTCCGCCCTGGTACAGTTGGGACTTTGCTTCCTGCATCTGCGGCCCCGCTGACCCCACCCTCTGGAGGCTGCCCTTCAATGCTGGGCAGGGGCTTTCTGGGCTGGGACTCCGTTAGTCCTGAAAAATCCTAAATTGCTCATGCCTGTAATTCCAGCACTGTGGGAGGCCAAGGCGGGCAGGTCACTTGAGCCCAGGCACTTGAGACCAGCCTGGGCAACATGGGCAAGACCCCGTATCCAGGTGTGGTGGTGCACACCTGTAGTCCCAGCTACTTGGGAGGCTGAGGTGGGAGGATTGCTCAAGCCTGGGAGTTTGAGGTAGAAGTGAACCGTGATCACGTCACTGCACGGCAGCCTGAGTGACAGAGTGAGATGCTGAGTCAAAAATAAATAAACCAACAAAGTGAAAGACCAGATACTGAGTGCGGGGCGAGGTTCCTCAGCTGCCCCAAATTTCACTGCCAGGCAGGGACACGAGAGCGGCAGCTCCCCCGCCATCTGCGTGTCTGAGTTTGCCCTCCTTTTTCTTCCTATGAAGCTGATTACACATTTTCAGATATTTCCAGTACACTCACATGTGCACATATTATGCAAACCATAAGAATTATAAAGAAATCTGCATGTAAACAGAATTCCCCAAGAACATTTGGCCGTGTGATTACCTGATATGAAGCGAGCAAACCTATTAGAACAGGGTACCCTGTGAGCCTTCGAGCCGCAGCCTGTTTTCCTTCAGGGTTTCATTCAAGTGTAATAATCCACCTGTCACTTGCACACCCAGCAGGAACAGCATCAGCCCCGCTGTGCTGCAGGCTGGCTCCAAAATCACCACGGGCTTGACCTGCGCCCTCCCTGGAGTCAGCACCACACCCACCGAGTGCCCGGCGGGGGCTAGTCCAGTGAGCAACGTCGCTGGTTTCAGAACTGAATAAGCAGCCGCCTTGTGGAATAAAACATACTACGTCCTTGAAAACTGGAGCTGCTCTAAGGTCGCATTTGCAAATGAAGTGACCGTCTCCATCCCTGCTGGTCTGGAGACACCTCGCTGAGGCCTGGACCCTGAAAACCACATGCTGCCTCCTCTGTGACTTTTCTCCTCAACCAAGTAGTGCTGGGAACGTGCAGCCCCGGCCTCCAAACGCACTCCTCATTTTGAGTGTGCCTGTGGTGGGGGCAGCTGGGAGCAAGAGCCTGGGCTGGCTCCCCAGCATCCCTGCCCCCGACAGTGCCCTCCTCGCGGGGGAAAGAAGGCCCAGCTAAGCATCAGTGAGGCCCATCCTTGAGGGAAAGCCCTGGACATCTGTGGGAGCACCCACGGCAGCCTGGGCCCTGTCTGTGTGGCAGGGCCTGTGGCACTCGGGGTGTGTCTTCCACCGTAACGGAGGCGGGAACACAGGATGTTTAAATCCCGCTTGGCTCTGTGCGGAGGGTCTCAGGAGGGACCTGCTCCCTCTGCTCCCTAACAACACGCGTCTCCCTGGTGTTCCTTTAGATCCGGAGGCGACTGCATTTCCTTCTAAAACTAACACTTTCCCTTTATAACTCGGCCAGAGGTCAATGAGACACAAAAAAACAAAAAAAATAACAAAAAGCACATTTTAAAACAAGCAGCATTTGGCATTTTTCCTTGTCAGTGGCAAACATCTCTGCTGTGGCCGCACCCTCCTGGAGCCTCCCCGGCACCCTGGCAGCGCCCACCGTGCCCACCATCACTTGCTGTACCTGTTTGAAGACCTGCGGAGCGATTTTATTTTTGGTCCCGATGATTTCTGGTTCATAGGTGTTGAGGGTGAGGAAATTTCCAGTCATTCCGCAGCAAACATCGGGAAACACGTGGGCAGGGGAACAGTTGAGACGCTGGGCCTCTGCTCGCCAGGCTGCAGCTTCCCTCTCAGGCTGCAACACTGAAACGCGGACTCTGTGGCCCGCAGCTGCCCCCAGGTGACCGTTTCCAGAGTCAGTGTTGGCGGTGGTCACGCTGACCTGCCTGTTCTCTATCAGCAGTGTGATTGTGTCCAGGTGTAGATGCCCTGAGGTCTCAGGGCCCCCAGCAAGCAGCCCCAGGCCCTGCTTGGAAGGGCCCTTGATACCTGTTCACTGAAACAGACAACCAGACGCATGAGACCATTGCGGTCCCTCTGAATAAACAATGCTTCACAGAGTTCTCCCCTTTCAAAACCTGCACAGCGAATGACTCGGGCTTCAGAGCCACTCTGGTGAGCTGTCGGCTGGCAGGTGAATGGGCAGCTCTTCCTACTTTCCAAGCCTGTGTCCCCAGCTGCAGTGCAGACCCGAGCACTGCCCCATGGTGGCTGTGGGACCAGACCCGTGCTGCGGGCACTGCCCTCTCTCTGGCGGCGAGTGGTGGCTGTCCTCCACTTCCCACCCGGTGTCTACTGGGCCTTGTTCAGTGTCATTGGGAGCTGCAGGCTGGGCTGGCAGGTGGCTCCCATGCCACTGCCGTAGGCTCCACCTGGCCCTGCTGCTCCCTCAGGGAAAGCACAGCCCCATAACCCGGCCCACCTGGCAGCAGCATGCCACCTATCGGCGAGGTTTGCACCCTTCAAAAATCTCTGTCATGCATCTAAACGCACCCAGGCTTCCTACCACATGTGTCTGTGAGAAGCTGGGTCCCCAAGGCGTGGCTCCTGCAGTACTGAGGAGTCTGCATGCAACAGGGCGTGCATGGAGCCAAGCACATGCCTCAGAGCAGAGGAACACTGGGAAGCCTCAAACGTTTCTTTTTAAAGCTGCTTCTTGTGGATATTTTATCTCATTATCCAACAAGCAAACGTTTGTATGAAAGCAAACTCAGAGTCAGTGTTCTTGCCAGTTACTAAGGAAAGTTTGTCCCTGTGATACTTCACCTGGTGATTACATTCCCACCTCTGATAATAGATGGGAAAATGCACACCACTGGGGAAGAAGGGAGGGAGGCAAAAGACGGAGCACCGGAGGGGGCAAAGGGCAGCAGAAGCAGCCAGCAGCCCAACTGCAGCATCCTCAGACCCCCGCATGCAGAGGCCCGTCCATGGTATCATGGCATGTCTATTCCACAGGATCGTATCACATGGATGACATCACACAGGATAAGATCACCCAGGGTGACATCACAGAGGATGACATCACACAGATTGATGACATCACACAGGATAAGATCACCCAGGGTGACATCACAGAGGATTCGTCACACGGAGGGCATCACACAGGATAAGATCACACAGGCTGACATCACAGAGGATGACATCACACAGATGGATGACATCATAGAGGATGACATCACACAAATGGATGACATCACACAGGATAAGATCACACAGGCTGACATCACAGAGGATACGTCACACGGAGGGCATCACACAGGATAAGATCACACAGGCTGACATCGCAGAGGATACATCACACGGAGGGCATCACACAGGATAAGATCACACAGGCTGACATCACAGAGGACGACATCACACAGATGGATGACATCACACAGGATAAGATCACACAGGCTGACATCGCAGAGGACGACATCACACAGATGGATGACATCACACAGGATAAGATCACCCAGGGTGACATCACAGAGGATGACATCACAGAGGATGACATCACACAGATGGATGACATCACACAGGATAAGATCACACAGGCTGACATCGCAGAGGATTCGTCACATGGAGGGCATCACACAGGATAAGATCACACAGGCTGACATCGCAGAGGATACATCACACAGATGGATGACATCACACAGGATAAGATCACACAGGCTGACATCGCAGAGGATGACGTCACATAGATGGATGACATCACACAGGATAAGCTCACACGGGCTGACATCACACAGGATGATGTCACACAGATGACATCACACTGGATGACACCACACAGGATGACATTACATAGGATGACATCACACTGGATGATACCACACTGGATGTCATCACACAGGATAAGATCACACATGATGACATCACACAGAGGACATCACACAGGACTAGTTCACAGAGGATGACATCACAGAGTATGATATCACACAGAGGACATCACACAAGATAAGATCACATAGGATGACATCACACAAGACATCACATGGATGACATCACACAGATGACATCACACAGGATGGCATCACACAGGATGCCATCACACAGATGACATCACATAGGATGACACCACATGGATGACATCACACAGGATGGCACTACACTGATGACAACACACGGATGCCATCACACAGGATGACACTACACTGATGACACCACACAGATGACATCACACAGGATGGCATTACATGGATGACATCACACAGGATCCTTAGGGTGCTGCTTCACCAGCCAGAAACCTCCATGGCTGGCAGCCCCTCTGCTTGAGTTTTGCTCACCCCTGTGGGGCTTGTTCTACCCTTTTGGCCCAGCAGGCTGCACTTGGCTCCCACTACCGGCCTGGATCCCACACTTGCCAAGGGCGAACCAGGCACGGAGTGGCAAGGGGTGTGTGAGTGAGCAAGTGCAGGGTCCAGCCGCAGTGCAGTGAGGCATGCTGGCTGCTGTGGTGGGGTGGGCAGCTTCAGGAACCACCAAGTTGCTGGCTCCATGGGAGGCTGCTTCTGGACCAGACGTACCACAAGCAGCTTCTGCTGCAAGTACCAGCCTCTGGACAAGGGGAACATGGTGATGCCCTAAAGCTTGGAGACGCCAGGAAGTGCAGAGCCCCAAAGAGGGTGTCACAGCATGTCACAGCCCTGGCTCAGGGTGGGCTCCCAGAGGAGCAGCAGCTCTTCCCTCCATGCTGCATGCAGCATGGCAGGTGAGGTGTGTTTTGGGGAGGCATGTTTCAGCCCATTTGTATTACAGCTCTTTCAGTCCAGCCTGTGGCTCCTGTGCTGGCTCACCCCCACTGCTGCCTCCTTCCTCCTGTGAAGGCACAGGGCAGGAGAGCTAGAGCATTACAGCAGCTGTGGCTCAGGGAATCCCAAGGTCTGGGCCCCCTGAATGGTATCCACCCTGCACTCCTGCTATCCAGAAACGTCACTGCCCACAGCTCAGTGAGCCAGCCAGTCCCTTTTACTCCCACTGTTCAGTGGGTCCTGAGTTCTTGTCCCGTGTCAAGGAAGAATGAGTTTACATGGATAACTGGAGTGTGAGCCAGGTGGAGAGGAGCTTTAGTGAGCAACAGAAGAGCTCTCAGGAGACCCAAAATGGGTAGCTCCTTTCCACAGGCAGACCGGTTGCCCTGTTGAGTGTCAGAGTTTGGCTGAGTCTGGAGTTTTCATGTGCTCAGAATGGAGGAAGTCCATGCTGATTGGTCCACAGGCAGCCATTGGAAGGCCTGGGGTAAAGTTCCAACAGATTGGCCAAAAGGCAACAATGAAGTTGTCATTCCAGGTGGTGGACTCCACCCAGAATGACAGCCTGGCTCCAGGTTTGAGGCCATCCTCAGCTTGGAGGTGGGGTTTCACTGGGACCCACCCCTTCCCACATGGTAACCTATCTGCCTCTCCCTGCCACCAGCCTCAACTCGCTGTTCATCGCCCAGGCTGTCTGTGCAGAGGGGTGCCTGCAGGCCCACGTCAAGCCACCTGGGCCCCCTGGCCCCCTTCCCTGAGCTCATCAGTGCCCAGAGCTTCAGAGGCGGCCAAGGTGGGGGACTGGGGTGTCAGCGCTGCTCCGAGTGTGTGCAACTGGCTGGGTTGCAGCAGTGCCCAGACTCAGCTACCACTCTGCTCTGCACTGGAGCAGGCAAAAGGAATGGGGAGAGGCCAGGCAGCAGGAGCAGGCACTTCTGAGCCTGCGGCAAGGGGGCTTCCCAGGCCGCTGAGAGCGCAGGGATGCCGGGGTCCAGAGCCGTGGCTGGGTGCTGCAGCTGCACTGGAGTACGAGCTCCCACCCTGCAGACTCAGGAGGGCACAGGGCCCCTACCTGCTCCACAGAGCACGCAGCCCCAGGCACGCCTCCCCCGCTGCAGTTTGTGTCCCCGCCACAGCCACTCCGGATGGGCTGCCGCCGCCATTGACACCATGTGATGATGTCATGGATGGCGTCCCATGGGTGGCATCATAAGGATGCTGTCACAAGGAGGGTGACACTTGTAGCCCTGCGTGGACCCAGGAAGAGCGTCTTTGCGCTTCGTGGCCGGGGGAAGAGGTGGAGACAGTGGGTGAGCGGGGTGGGAACGAGGGCCCAGGCGGATGCAGCCTGGCAATTCTGCAGCCTGTGACAGGCGGGCACTGGGGTGAAGGGTAGAAATGGCAAAGCAGTGACTGGGTAGGGAATGACCACTGACAGCCCAGTGTCCAGAAAACCAATGCCCGGCCCTCCCCCTGCTGCACCCAAAGGAAAGAGCCCTCCCCACACGTGGAGTCACAGTCGCCTTTACACGCTTTGTGCCTCTCGCCGGGGCTGCCCCCTGCCGGGTGCAGTTGACAGACGCGGCCCTGCCCTCAGCTGCTGTGCACGCCTGTCACCTGTCCCTGTGCCCGTCTCCCGCGTATAAGCGGAAGTGCCTCGATGATAGAGACCGTCTTCACCACAGTTCAGCACACGGCCTTGGACTGAGGGGGTGACTAGGGAAGGTTCCCCAGTGAATGAAAATGAATCATTTACAATAATAGAAGCTTGGCTCACAGCACCTGTGTCCCTGCAGACAAACAGGTGTTTCCAGGGTGGGCTAGAGCCGCCAACGTGCTGTGAGGCAGAGCGTCCTGGGTTCGCAGCTTGGCTGACGTCTGAGTTGAAGCAGGTGGAGGTCGGCTTCGGCTGCACCAGGACGAGCAGGGGTGGCCCCGGCCCAGCAACCGCACACTCCCACTCCGCAGTTCCTGATGCATCCGCTGTGTGCAGAAACTAGAGACCGTGTGTTCCCTTTCCGGCACCCAGCAGTAACACTGCAGGAATTTTAAGTGCTGGGTCCTGCTCTGGACCCCACAACTGAACAGCGTGGGAACACTCAGGACGGACGCACAGCACAGCCACATGCATTACTCAAGTGTTGGCAGATAAATCTTATGAAAAATTGCTGACGGAATTGGAATTATTCAGCTTGAAGGGAGAAGACAAGCTATGTGCATAACAGCCCACGTGTCTATTTTTAGCCCCTGCAATTCCCGTTTTGGGGGCTGGGAATTTGCAGGATGGTCAGAGCCGGTTCACTCTGGGAGCTGCGCTGACTGCCAGGGAGCCTGGTGGGGGCTGCACACCACCCCTGAGCCGGCCGCACCCTCGGAACCTGTTTCTCCAGCGAGCCGCTCAGGAGCACATTCTCCTTAGTGGCCATGAATATTCATTTGCCAAACAACGAAACATAAGCGGGTTTCGCCTTTTCTATTCCTCTGAACTATAGCTGAGGCCGGACTAAACCTTCCTCACCTGCAAAATGAGAGGGACCAGATGACTTCTAAGATTACGCAGAAGCAACTGAAATCTCATTTCAGCTCTAAAGCAGCTCGATTGTCTTTAACAGTTTGGGGTGGACACACCGGGTACATGGTGCCCTCAGGGCAACGCTGCCCTCACCCCACCCCAGGGGCACTGGCAATGCCTGGAGACAGTTCTGATTACACAGCATGCGGAGGGCATTGGCATCATGCAGGTGGGGCAGGCCCGCTGCTGGCACCCCAAGACACACAGGACGCCCATGTGGGGAAGCCCAGCCAGAGGCCACACGTGGGTCCGAGGTGGGAGAGCCTGACCTGGTGTCACCGGGTCGAGTTGCTGGCACTGAGTGGTCCCAGGCCACAGCGCTACTCCCCATGGCGTCCCACAGCACAGGGCTCGGCCAGGCCTGACCACCACTGCCTGGATCCCAGCCTGCTCCATCAGGATCATCTGTGCCCCTGGCCACAGTAGCCATCCCTTGAGGACATGGCACCTGAGCCACACCAGCCAGGGAGTTTTGCCAGAACCTTCTCTTCACTGGAGTCACTAAGATGGTGCCTGGAGCTGTCGGCCTCTGTCTCCCTGCGTGAGCACCTGCCAGGGGAGAGCCAGGATGCCGGGGGGAGCCAGGACGGGGCTGTAGTGCCAGACACAGGGGGAGGGGCATGCACCCCATTTGAGCCCAGAATTCAGGCCACCTGAAGCCACATGGGTCACCATGACAAGCTGGGCGTGGGTGTGAAATTCCCATGAGGGCAAAGCCAGTTTGAAAAGTGTCATTTTCAACCAAGGGTCCCAGCTAGTGCACTCACTTCTGTGTGAATGTTTTCAGTAAAGGGGAAACTAGAAAAATAAAAACTAAAATCATCACTAGCCCACCAGGCGAATGGGAAGTGTTTCTGCAAAGCCTATGAGTCTTTGATCCGATCTGAAGTTGGAAATGCATCGACCAGAATTATTTTTCCTTCCTTCCTCTTCCTTGTTTAATGTGAGGAAGTCTGAAAATTGGTGTTTAACTTCATTCACTCAGTCGCTCTGTGGTCAGGAGAAGCACTTTAAATTCTCAGATTTTACAAAGTTGTGAAACAACCTGCTTGTAAAATGCTGCTGGGGCTTTCAGGCAGAGTCTTCCCTGGCAAATCAGCAGGTTTCACAGCTTAAACCCCAAAGGTCTGACGTGGGGGAGTGGCTCCTCCCATCCCAGCAACTGTGTGTTCAGGGACAGAGGCCAGAGAGTGGACAGGGCCCCTTTCCATGTTTTATGAATGTCAAAGTTACATAAGTTGTTTGTAGAAAATATGGAAAGTACCAAGAAGCAGAAAGGGAGTCAGAATCCCTCAGACGCAGCGTCGGATGCACGGTGCAGGGATCTGCCCGCGGTGGACCCTCTTCAGGACGCAGAGGGACACGTTTCCTCCGCGTGCTCCTCAGCAGGCCCAGCTGTCCCCCATCCCGGGCTGGTGTGACTTTGCCTCCTGCTTTCTGTGGTTCCTGCTTAGGTGTGAGAGGCACCGGTGCCCATGGGGCAACCCGCGCCGTGCATCGCCCAAATCCTGGGTTTCGGACTAGTGTGAAGCTTACGAGAAAGCCAGGCGGGTTCTCCAAGGTGGAGCTGCAGGTGCGCAGGGAGCGCAGTGACCAGCTGTCCTCAGCACAGGGTCAGCATGGGGCCATGTGCGGTTTTCATCCAAGTGTCCTGAGCAGTGCCAGATGCCAGAGAGATTCTTCAGAAACCTCTCAAGTGGCCGCGTGAACCCTGTACCACGCAGTTGAACCCCGAAAAAGGCTGAGGGCCATCCAGCCCCTGGTGCTGGACAGAGCCACAGTGCCCAGTGTTTCAATGTGGCGTCTGTTCACCTTCTTGGACCGAAATTTTCCATCTCTCCTTTATTTCCTTAGGAGAGGGTTTTAGAACCCGATAGCTGGGACAGTTAGAAGATACTTGCCTAATTTTATAGGAAAAGTGTCATTGTTTTAATTTGCATTCTTTAATTATAAGTGAGCTTGAACAGTTTTTTCAAATGTTCGATATTTACATTTTTTGTCACTTTTATTTTAGTCCTCTGCGAAAGAGCCTCCCAAATATTCCCGGAGCACAGGCTAAATTAAAACATCCTGACAAGGCGGCCCAGCCATGCGGGAGACACGGGGTCTGCGAAGCGCAAGGCTCGCCTGGGTGCTCTGGAGCTCCGGAGCCAGGCCACCATGCGGGAGCCAGGCCCAACCGGCGGCCTTCAGGGTCACTCGCGCCGCAGATGCCCCCAGCCGCGTCCCCGGAGCCAGCAGATCCTTGCGTAGAGCCCAGCGTCGGACGCACGGCCCAGGGATCTGCCCGCGGTGGACCCTCTTCAGGACGCAGAGGGGACACGTTTCCTCCGCGCGCTCCCGTCCAGCAGGCCCAGCTGCCCCCACTCCCGGGCTTTTTGGGTTTTCTCTGCGGAATCCCCTTTTCCTTGGGTGGTTGGGACCCTGCACGTGGGACCCTCACCACCTGCCCCCACCGCTCCACCGCGGGCCGCTGGACCCCGCCCTTCTCCAGGGTGGCACTGGGGAGGGGCGCGCCTTCCTCCAACGGAGTCAAAGTGGCTTCCACCCAGATTCCCGAGCGAGAGAAAACGTTGGGATCACATCCCGCCGACAGCCCCGCCCTCCCTTAGAAATATGGCCATCAGAAATACGGCCAGTTTGCTCATGAAAGGTAAACTTAATCCGTTTCTTTGGAACACGGTTGCACTGTGACAGCTGGGGTCGCACCCAGGGCGCAGGTGGGTGTGCCCTGTGCGAGCGACCTCCACCCCCGGGGGTCCCGGTGCCTGCGCAGGGACCCGCCCCGCCCTTCTCGGTCACCCCCAGGAGCAGGGGCTGCCCGTTCCTTAGTCTTTGCTCTTCACGGGGTTCCCCTGGCGACGGTTCTGGGGTCCCCATCGGATAACGTGTCTGCCCGGCTCAGGGTCTCTGGGTTCTGGGGACCAGAGCTCAGGTAGTTGCAGAGGGTGGCGGTGCAGCCACACAGGGCAGGTGCAGCCAGTAGGCTTCTCCCACAGAAAGTGGGGCCTTTGCTCTGCGGGCGGCACAAACTCCAGCCTAGGCTTCGGGAGGGTGCCTGGTTCCCGCCCTGCACGCACTGAGGTGGGGGGAAAGAGCACACACAGCATGCACACTCACACATGCACATGAATGCACATTCACACATGCACACAAACGCTCACTCACACGTGCACACTCACATTCATACACACATATGCGCATACATGCACACACTGGCATGCACTCACACACTCATGCATGCACTCACATACACACGAATGCACACACACGCACACATGCTCATACACATGCACACACGAACTCACACATGCACACGTATGCACTCACATGTGCATGCATTTGCATGCAGTCACACACATGCACACACATGCATGCACTCACACGCACATGCACACTCACATGCACACATTCTCATTCACGCATGCACACATGAATGCTCACATGCACACTCATGCCCACACATGCATGCACTCATGCACACTCACACAATGCACATGTATGTGCACACATACACACATGCTTGCACTCGTGCACACCTGCTCACTCACACATGCACACTCACATTCACGCTCATGGGCACACACACGCACACATGCACACTCATACACACATGCACCTGCACGCCTGTGCATATTCACACACATGTGCGGTCATGCATGCACAAGCATGCACACACATACGTGCACACACATGCACACACACTCCCATCTCACAGGCCTGTGCACACGGCTGCACACAGGTGTAAGGCGGTGGCACAATGAGGGGTCTGTAGAGCAAGGCGTCTCCCACTGAACCTCCCTGTCCTCCCGGGACTGAAGCTCCGCAGCTCTGCTGCTCCCAGGGGTCCCGCACGGCCCCTGCCACAGGGGTAGGATGTGACCAGGCTGAGCACAGCCCTGAGCGGCACAGGAGGCCCCTGAGAGGCCCTGGAGCCCGGCCTGCTCGGGCGCCCCAAAGGGAAAGCAGCCCATCATCAGGACACGCCTTAGAACCACGGGCACACACAGCACCAAGCACACGAAAGAGACAGAAGGAAGGACGGCGCTCATGGGCTGGAAGCCGGCAGGGACAGGAGCCTCCACAGGAACCCCGGCGGGAAATTCCCAGGCCACAACGGGAGCAGCTTCTCAGGCTTTTTGTGCAAGGCCCTCGTCTTGTCCTTGGTATTCTGGAGGCCATGACCAGACTGTAGTCCCACAAGAAGTGCAGAAATTCCTAAATGGCTCACATGTGCCTCCTGTGCCCTGGGAGCCCAACTCCGTGGCGCCTGCTGTGGAGCTGCGGTTCTCACCATGGCCAGGTGCAAGGCCACAGTCTGAAGTGTGGTTAGACCAGGGGAGCTGCTGGGTTCACCCCAGGCCCCAGGACTAGTAATCCCCTTCCCCAGCAGAGCACCACAAAAGCCCTGGGTGCCAGAACGGTCCAGCAGGAATGACACAGGAGCCACGGGGCCTTCGTGGGATTGGTTTGTGCAAGAGTGCCTATTGAAAGCGAATTTCTGCCTGAAACACACATGTCCTTACAGGCCGAAGCCTTGCTACTCATGGAGGGAAAAGCCGAATATGTTTAGAAGATAAGCAGCATCCTCCGGAGAAGCTAGAGAGTGTGGAGGGTGGACACAGAGACGGGAGACGGGGGAGACGAGCTCAGACCTGCAGGGGCTGCTGGACTGGCCCAGAGTGTCCAGGGTTTGGGGGTGGAGGAAGGAAGCCAGTCTCTTCCAGTTACGGAGAAGCCACACAGACCCTGAAACCTGGTCCCCACACACAGACCCGAAACCAGTTCGGTCCCAGGCCGGGCCACCACTGTGTGGGTGGCTGAGTCTCTCGCTCTCACGCGTTCTGCTGAGCCTCTCCTGTGCCATCCTCATGGTCACTTGCAGGAAACACCTGTTCTCTCCATGCACCTGCTCTGACACAGTGACATGTTGAGGAAGGTGGCTGCTTCCCAGGCCAGCATGCCTGCAGCTTGCTTCTTCACCCGAGAATGGCTCCTTGCTCTAACCGAGTTTTGGGGGGAGGGCACTGCATCCTTCCTTCCCTCCCTCTCTCTGTCTCTCCTCTTTTCCTCCCTGCCCCCCACCCCATCTCTCTCTCCCTCCCTCTCATTTTCTGTCTCTCTTGCACTCTCTGCCTCCATTCTCCCTCTCTATTTCTCTGCACTGCCTCCTGCCTCTATGATCTGAGCACGTTTTCCATGGAGATTGAAGTGGGGAGGGGCAGCTTGTGTTTTTGAAAGAATTTAAAGCACATTTTATAGGATGAGCTGACACCGTCAGGCATTGTCTTTCCTGAGTAACAACAGCACCCCAAGGTCTCGGGCATCATCGTTATCCTATCATTCCCGCGTGTGGCTTTTAACACAGCTGATGACATAGGGTGTTGTCTTCTTCCACAGAGTTTTCCAGCCTCTCTGGGGCAGAGACTGTGTCTGGTGCATGCTCAGGCCCCGCAGTGCCTGGCACACAGCACTGAGCAGATGTTAACACAACATGTGGACAAATGTTTATTGGACTGCAAAGGTAAGCCGCTCTATTCACAAAAGAGAAACACCTCTGTTCAGAATGTCATGGGTGCAATGCAATTTGGGGAGAAAAGGAAACCCCAATCACCCACAACATTTCACGGCACATGGTGCGGGGCTGGGCAGTGCAAATAACTTACATGGGTTTTTCATCAAATCCAAGGCCGTTTTCCCAGAACCTACTGACAGTAGTTAAATGGAATGCTACATTCACAGCACAAAACCGACAGAGACGGAAAGGACGTCTTCATTCCACTGTGGTTTAAACGAAACGAGGAGAGGCTCGGAGGAAGCGCTGGCTGCTCGCTGCAGCACGAATGTTGCAAAATCGCAGAGACGCTATTGGGAAGTGTTATGTAAGCCGTCCATTAAGAACACTGATTATGAACGTTCACAAATACAAAAACCGCACGGCGTCAACCACGTGCAGTTTGCCTTCGGGAAGAGAGAAGGAAGTGGTCACAGAAGGTGCAGGTCGCTGCCCAGACGTCCCTGGGCTAAGAGAGCTGAGCGTAGGAAACTCCTCCCTTGCCGATAGCTCAGTAAGAGCCCAGCTGCTCACATGACAAAGGAATCTGACACGGAGAGCCAGTTCATCAGCGTTCACAGGAGTCATGTTGACGTTTGAACATTCCACTTCCAACATTTTAATTTACACAGATTTCAGGAGCACGTGTATTAGCTGAGTGGAAGGCGGCCGTATCCTCTGCAGCACACATGGGTCCGAGATCGCAGAACAGAATTGCCTCCCTTGCCAAGAATACGCCCGGCAGACGGGACTCGGGCGTGTTTCAGTGGACAGATTCCTGTCAGAGCTCAAGTTAAGAAGAGAAAATAGAATAATGGGAAATGTGCAGTTCGGGAATTTACGGCTCAGATTAAGGTGATGAACAGAGGGGGAAGCCCGAGAAAGCCCCAGAGAGAGCCCATGTTCCCAGTGTGGGGAAGTGTCTGCTGCCAGAGCCGGCTGGCACCAAGAAGAGGGCCGGGGTAGCGCCACTGGAGAGGGATGGCCCTGCGGGCACCCAGGGGATCTGCGTGGACACAGATGTGTGAGAGCCACCAGGGACTGGAAACAAAGACGAGCATTCAGAGCAGCCCCCCGTGGGCCGGCAGCCCCGCCACGAACGGCCTCTTCCCTCGGCATGCAGAGAGGGAGGCAGCAGATGCTAGAAATGGGCCCCTGTCTCCCATGAGCAAGAAACAGAAAAGAAGGGAGCGAGCAGAGAGCCAGGCAGAGGCACAGAAGAATACACGTGTCCAAAAGCCGGGAGAACCCAGGGCGGGCAGAGGTCGGCAGGGCTGAAGGACACAGCTACCCTGGGGTGGTGAAGCTGCTTTAAAACGGATGTGGCAATGGCCGTGCACTCTCAATAAACTAAAAGCCACTGACTTGTGCAGCTGAAACAGTGACTTGTATGGGGTCGGTTCTATCTCAGAAAAGCTGTGGGATACATCATCTTACTTTGAAAATCAGCCAAGAAATGAAACTTACAGTAAATGTCCGGAAGAAAATGACGCATTTGGAAAACACTAGTAGAGAAAGTAGTTTGACATCTAAGTTTATGACATTACCATGCCCTTCCTATTACCACTTTCAGCGAATGTTTGCCAAGGACATGCTTCAGAGCCCAGCCCACGCCAAGGGCCAAGGACACAGACAGGAAGGGCCCCTGCCCCAGAGGCTAGTGTCTAAGACAGACAAGCCGGAGATGCACAAACTGGATGCTCCTTTTCTTTTCTTCCTTCCTTCTTTTTTTTTTTTTTGAGACAGGGTCTCTCGCTGTCACCCTGGCTGTCACCCTGGTGTGCAGTGGTGTGATCACGGCTCACTGTATCTTCCTGGGGCTTAAGCAATCCTCCCATCTCAGCCTCCCAAGTACTTAATATTACAGGGATGTGCCACCACTCTCAGCCCATTTTTCTTTTTTCTTTTTTTTTTTTTTTTGTAGAGACAGGGTTTTGCTACGTTGCCCAGGTTGGTCTTAAAATCCTGGCCTCAAATGATCCTCCTGCCTCAGCCTCTCAAAATGCTGGGATTACAAGAATGAGCCACTGTGCCCAGCCTATTTCCTTAAAGAAATAAAATTTCAATTCCAGGTTGAGGCAACGTTCACACCAAGGATTTCCCACTAAGGATACAATTGGTCGGGATTCAGCAACATCACCACAGTCAAGACAGTGGGTCAAGACTTGTCTGTGAACATGTTTGTGGCGAAGTGTTTTATGTCAGTGAAAAACTGGAGGAAGCAACTGTGTCAACGTCTGAGACACGGGGCCGGTTCACAGGCTCACGGGGAGGAGGAAACGCACACAGGGCCGCCCGCACCCAAGAGACACGGACCGACGGGTTCATGCTGCACTCGCCCCCCAAATCGCTGAACAGAGCCCAACACTGAAAACGCTTATTTATTTTTTTTTTTTTTGAGACGGAGTTTCGCTCTTGTTACCCAGGCTGGAGTGCAATGGCGCGATCTCGGCTCACTGCAACCTCTGCCTCCTGGGTTCAGGCAATTCTCCTGCCTCAGCCTCCTGAGTAGCTGGGATTACAGGCACACGCCACCATGCCCAGCGAATTTTTTGTATTTTTAGTAGACATGTGGTTTCACCATGTTTACCAGGATGGTCTCGATCTCTTGACCTCGTGATCCACCCGCCTTGGCCTCCCAAAGTGCTGGGATTATAGGCGTGAGCCACCGCGCCCGGCCTGAAAACGCTTATTAAACAGAGCACATTATTTGTTGTCTTTTTTGTGATATTGGCAGAGTTACTAGTTCGGACGTCTAATTCATTGTATTTTGATTTCTGAAAGGCATTTGGTTAAGTCTCCACCAACACCCTTCCAAACAAAATGGGAAATGAATTAGCAGGGCGGGCATTGATAAGCTGCATAACAGAATTAAGATTCTGAAACATCTGGCTCATGAAAAGATTTAACCTAATAAAAACTACTGAAATAAAATGTCATTTACAAAACCTATATTTTTAAAGAATCAAGTGACTGGAAATCATGGATCAGGAAAAATAAAAACTGTGCAGATCCAGAGCTTTAAGTTGACTAAAAAGCCAGTGCTGTCTGAAATGTGGTCCCAGGAAAGGCTGGTGAATATTTTGGTTGGATCAGTAGAGGTATAGAGTCTGCAAAAGGGAGGTGATGGGCTGGCTGCACTCCACAGTCACACACCTGTGTGAGTGTGATTATGTGTGTGTCCAGAGACTGGGTCAAGGTACAGGGTGTGAAAGAGGCCGCCAAGACTGAAGCAGGCCAAGATGAACAGACCAAGGTCAGAGGATGCCCAGCCCGAGAAACCCTTCAACCCCCAAGTCCATCCCACCAGCAATGGGGCAACCCCTATGTGACAGGCACAGACAGTGATCTGAGTTGTCTTGTTTATTTATTTCTAACGAGTGCATTTAATGGGGGCTCTGTGATAAAGGGGTCCTGGCTAATTCTGCCTCCTGCAGCGTCAAATGTCCACGGGGCCCCCAGAGCTATGTCCCCAGGGGCAGATCTGCTTAGCCTCAAAGGCCTCTGCTAATCAGCAGCTGCCCCAAAAAAGAGCAACCACTGTACTGGAGAAAAGCCTCCCTTCCAAGGCCCGGTGCTCTGGCTGGAGCTGGAGAGGAATACTTCCTTCCTGAGGGTGCAAATGAGAAACATCCACAGGTTCCATTGCACAGAAGCGTCAGGAGTCCCCAGCTGCCGTCTCCAGGGAATCTGCTCCATGAGAAGCGCCTTGGAGCTGACTGGAAACCCACAGCCCTGTCCTTCAGAGTCTTGGGCAGGGTTCCTCAGCTCTTCCACTGTACCCCAAAGGCTGCTTGGGAGTGGTCACAGCAGGCAGGAGGCAGCCTGCGCCCCTAGAATGAACCAGTGTGTTTGTGTAAGCGTGCACCTGTGGGTGTATGAGTGTCCACGTATGCCTGGATGAATGCGGTTATGAGTGTGCATACATGTGAGTGTGAATGAGTTGGGTTATGAGTGTGTATGTCAGTGTGCACCTGTGTGTGATTATTCGTGGCAGTGAGGTGCATGGATTGCTGATGTGAGTGTGCATCTGTTGTGACTGTGGCAGTGTGTGAGTTGCATGAATTGCCGATGTGAGCGTGCACCTGTGTATGTGTCCATGTGTGCCTAGATGAATGTGGTTATGGGTGTATGCATGTGAGTGTGAATGAATGGGGTTATGAGTGTGTATGTGAGAATCAGTGTGCACCTGTGTGTGACGGAGTATGGCAGTGAGTGCGAGAGTTGCATGATTGCCGATGTGAGTGTGCACCTATCTGTGTGAGTGTGAGCGCGCGTGGTCCTGCCAGGGTGTGCTCTGGTGGACCTGGTGTGCAGAGTGGGGGCCCAGCCTGTGCGCCCCAAGAGCAGCCGGGTGGGCTCCAGTCTCCCTTCAAGTGGAAGTGGCCCTGGCTCCAAGCCCTGGCCGGGGGTCCGCTCGCCCTGGGGACCCGCAGATGACGCGAGAGGGCGCCGCGCCACCGAAGGCCGGCCGGGGGCGGTGCGCCGGGCGGTGCCGGAGTCCGGGATACCGGGTCCAGAGACGCCGCGCTCCGCCCGGGGGAGGCCGCCGGCCGGGTGAGAGGAGTCGGCAGCTCGCGGAGTCTGGACCGCAGGTAAAGTTGAGCGCGCCGTGGGGCCGGGGCGGGGGGTCCGCAGCGGGGGAGCCGGGTCCGAAGCGGGCGCTGGGGGAGCAGGCTCCTGTCGGATGGTGCCGCGCAGTTTCTTCTCGGGTTGCGCGTCGCGCGCGGGGGCCGGAGGCTCCAAGGGGGACCTTGGAACCCCCTCTTCTGGCCAAGGGGGCGGGGGAGGCTCCGGGGCGGGGCGGGGCGGGGCTGGTGCCGCCCCCACGCGCTCAGCGTCCGGAGTCCGGGACTGGGGCTGGCGCCGGGCCGGGGACGCTGGCGGGTCTGGCCGCACCGCGCGCGTGGATGGAGGTCTCGCGGCCGCGCCCCGCCGCGCGTTGCCCCGTCTGTCCGTGCTGGTCCCGCGGGAGCCCGGGTGAGCGGAAGGCGAGGAAGGGCGAACGGCGTCCGCGCCCTGCGAGGGGGAGTCTGGGGAAAACCGGGCTCGGTTGGGGGCGCCCCGGCTCGCGCGGAGAGCGGGCGGGAGGCGGGCGAAGGCTCGGCGCGCTCGTGCCCTTCCCGGGCCCCCTTCTGCCGGGAGATGAGCCCCCCGCTCCCACTCGCACCCCCAGGCGCGCGCACACGCGGGTCCACACGCGGCCGCGCTCCCACCTCTGCCGTCTCCGACCGGCCGGGGCGCGGCCAGAACTGAGGGAGAGAAGACCCCGCTCCCGCAGCCGCAAACTGCGGGACCCTGCGCGCGGCTCCTCCCGCCAGTCTTTCCCGCCGAGCGCAGCCGGGGTCCGGACGGTGGCCCCTGGGGACGAGGGGTGTCCGCGCTGCGGGGCTCCCGGGTTCCGGTGGACAGAGGGGGCGTCGGGCAGGTGAACTGGGCCCCCGGCGCCCCAAACGTTTCCCCAAACCCGCGAGTCCCTGAGACCCTGGGGCGTCCTTGCGTTCTTTGTGTTCCTGGGATTTCGGGGTGGCGGGTGGAGCCCCCGCCCACGCACCTGGCTCCCGGGGTCTCCCTACACAGCAGGGACCGTGGGGACCCCTCTGTCACCTCCTCCGAAGGAGCGGGGAGCAATTCCACCTGCCTGGAGCATTCCAGGAAGTCTTTTTCCCCCGGGAGCCTCCTGGGTCCCCCCTTCCCGGCCGCCTGTGCTCAAGGCGAGTGTGAGCACCGCGCCGGGAATGTTGTAAATAATGGATTTTGACCCGGTTGGGAGATCTGGGAGTGATTAAGTGCACAGGCTGTTCCACCCGGGCCACACGCCAGGCCGGCGCCGACTGGGCCCTGGGCGGTTTTCATTCGGGTGAGAGCCCAGGGGGGTTTCCTGGGACCCCCTAGCGGGTCAGCGGAAGAAGGGACCCCTCTTGCCCCATCCCTGTTCTCTGGGGTGTGTAGGGCACACGGTTGGCCTCTAAAGGTTCTCTTCCTTAGCGATTCCTAGTCAGTCGGTGGGATGGGACTGCCAGGCTCTCTCAGTCCCTAATTTGGGGGCCATAGTGGCACATTCTAGGGATGAGGTCCCCTTGGCCGTCCCATGCCGCGAAGGGCTGCTGTGTGTGTGTCTCCCCCGGGAAGAGGAGACGAAAACAACTTCCAGTTCTTTCCAAGGCCAGTACCAATGGTTATATTTCGCTTTGCAAAAGCATGTTTTAAATCTTGAGATTTCGATAATTTAAGGGAAAATTGGGTGTTTTTGTAACATGAGAAGAAAAGGAGGGAAGTGAGTTCTTGGCTGCCACGGGCAGAAGGCTGCTCAGCTTTCCCTGCTCAGCACCTGGCTGAGCCCTGCCTGTGCCAGGCACCCAGAAAGCATGTGGGGTGCCATGGCCGAGCTGCGATTCTGTCTCTGCCCGGCGGGCGGCTGGGGCTAGTCACAGGTGCATGTGCCGACACTCACGGGTCCTGCTGGTAGGAACAGGCTGGCGGAATCATAGCCTTGTGGGTTTGCCCTGGTGAAAAGCGGGTGCCTGGGTTCTGAGTGTCTCGGGAGGATCCAGGCACCCGGCAGCTTTGTTGTTCTTTTGTCTGATGGTTCAGGGCGCTGTTTTTTCGGGAGAAGTGGGTCTCAGGCAGGCCCCCGGAGGGCAGCGAGCAGAGCAGAGGGCTGCTTGCCGTGGGAGGCGCTGCTGCAGCCCTGGCGGGCATGTGGGCGGGAGTGAAGGGAGCAGATGGGGCTGTGCCGACAGGCATGAGCTCTGGGGGCCGGGAGGGGAGGCAGGCCTACAGGACGGCCACCTGTGCCTGGGTACTGCGCGCCTGTCCACTGGCAGGTGATTTCTTGTGGAATGGGGACATCTTAGGGCTAATGTTTGGCCCAGGGGTGTTCCTGGTGGTGAGGAAAGGAGCCATAGGGCCCTTGCGGCCAGTGAGGTCGCTGAGATGAGAACGCGGGCTGCCCTCAGGTAGCCCTGCCTGTGGGGAGGAGCCCAGCGAGGGTAGATGTGGACCAGTGGTGTTTAAGACCCCCTTCCTCAGGGGAGGCCCTGTGGCTGCAGGCTTGGGGAGCAGGATCTCAGCCCCCTAGGCCGCTGAATCAGAACCTGCCTCTGCCCTTCCCGTGTGGTAGGCACGTGAGATCCTTGCTGGTGTCGGGGAAACAGAGCCTGGCTCCTTCGTAGCCGCTGCTTTTCTGCAGGAGCCTCAGCAGTTCCTTCCCCGGGTGAGCGGCGCTGAGCAGACGGGAGGTGGGCTGGTGCCTGTACTTGCAGTGGGCATGGCGTCTCCGGTGGACACCTGCAGGCTCCGCTCACCCGCAGGCTGGTTTGTAGGGACACTGGGGAACCATGGCAAGGAGCACCCGAAGCAAATTTCAAGTCAAAATGGGTCCCTAGGGGGGACCAGGAGTTCACCCAGACTCGTGGAATTGCTTATAGGAATCTTATCAACAGTCCTCTTCCTGTGACGGAAGAGCAGGCCAGGCAGCTGCTGACGTCTGGCCGCGAGGAGCTCCGTGCTGTTGGGGCACTGTGAACTAACAGGCGGCCTCCCTCTGCAGAAGGCTGTGCGGACATCCTGGGCGCCCGAGAGACGCTGGGCAGGGCTTTAACTGCTGGTCTCTGATGCCCCCATGTCAGGTGATGGCGTTGGACCAAATGATGCCCTGATCTGTATGAAAATCAGCAATACATTCCCTCAGAAAGAAAGCATGCACTGTTTTAGTTTGATTGTGTGTAGAAAAAGACTAACTGAAATGTAATGTAGAAATAGTGCAGAAGACCTTTATGTTGCTTCAGTCAGTCAAGGAAGCTGAGACTGTGGGAGTCGCCAGAGTGAAAGGGCCCTGGACCCTGAAGGCCTCGGGCCTCAGCAGCCCCGTGTCCTCCTCCCCCAAGCGGACCCTGGCATCTCCTGGTCCAGCAAGTCCTCCGTCCCCGCAGGGTTCCCTCAGCTGGGGCCGGCACTGTGACCACACCTGCCCCGCACCGCCCACCCTCCACCCAAGCCCCGGGAAGGAGGGAGGAACCCGCTGGGCCTGGGAGCCCTCCGAGGCGGTTCCCAGAGTTTAATGGCCTTCTGGATATTATTAACATTCTCAGATAGTTAAGCGATGGAGTTGAAATCTTGGATTAGATGTCGGTAGTGAGCACATTAAATCAAAGGCTAGAATTATGGGACCCAGTGGAGCTTCCGACACCTGCAGGCTGATCTGGACTTGGCAGCCGTTTTTACGAAATTCCAGCTGGAAGAGACAAGAGTATTCTTGCATAGGGTTAGCGCAGTGGCAAAAGCCGTGTGGTCCTAGCTGTTCCAGGCTCGGCTCCCGGGTGCAGGGCACAGAGGGCTCCTGTGCCCCCAGCCGGTGCCCTCACCACCTTCACACGGGTGAGGGGTTCATTGCCCACGTTTCCCCTCACATTCATCACCTGGTTAATGGGAAGCCACGTAGCCGGGGGTTCCATGGGGTGGGTCAGGGTGGGCCTGGAACTGATCTTAGCACATGTCCTCTGTGACTCTTGCCTTCGAGAAGTTGTGGAAATGATGATTCGTGGATGTGACTTGCGTCTTTGTAGTGACATGGAACATACAGAAAACATGAGCGTTTCTGCCATTGTGCAGTTTGTTTTGTGTGGTGCTGGCCACAGGATAAAATGCTTTACTCACGTGGGTTTAAAACTCATGGAAAGACGGCCGGGCGCGGTGGCTCAAGCCTGTAATCCCAGCACTTTGGGAGGCCAAGGCGAGTGGATCACGAGGTCAAGAGATAGAGACCATCCTGGTCAAAATGGTGAAACCCCGTCTCTACTAAAGATACAAAAAAATAGCTGGGCATTGTGGCGCGTGCCGGTAATCCCAGCTACTCGGGAGGCTGAGGCAGGGGAATTGCCTGAACCCGGGAGGTGGAGGTTGCAGTGAGCCGAGATCGCGACATTGCACTCTAGCCTGGGAAACAAGAGCGAAACTCCGTCTCAAAAAAAAACTCATGGAAAGACCTGGCCTAACTGCAGACGTGGAAGTCCATTCTCTACTTTTCTCTGAGGTTTAGAAATGTTCAAAAAGTTCCTAGGAGACCAGGTGGGTGTGGCTCCTGGAGCGGTGTCTGGAGACCCTGTAGCAGCTGCGGGGAAGGTTGGCCCTTCCAGCCATGCCACTTTGGTCTGGAGAGCCTGGCTGGCCACCTGTCCCGGCCTGGCCCGGCCCCTGTAGCGTCAGCACTAGTGGGGTAGGTCTGGCTGTGCCTTCTTCATCCAGGGCTAAGCAGGCACCTGGCTGGCTCCCGTCTCCCTTCTCCAGCTCAGGCTCACACCCCAAGGACACCCCTCCCCTGCAGGGACACCTGTGTGCATACCCTGACCCACCCCCAACCTGGCAGCAAACAGATTCTGAGCCTACAGTTGCTCCAGTGTACATCTGTTACAGCCGGGAGGGGGGTTCCCGGCCTTTTTTTTTTTTCTGTTCTTTTGGAAAGGATGTCTTTGTGTGTAGCAGATTAACAGGAAAAAAAGCTAGATGACAATTTTTATAACTGTATATTTTATTTAACATCATAGCCATTGATGCAATGGAGTGACAATGCTTTGGTGAAATAAAATGCATTAATAGTTAACCCTTGACCAGGTGCGGTGACTCACACTCGTAATCCCAGCACTTTGGGAGGCCAAGGCAGGCAGATCACCTGCGGTCAGGAGTTGGAGACCAGTCTGGCCAACATGGTGAAACCCAGTCTCTACTAAACACATGAAAATTAGAGGGCGTGGTGGTGGGCGCCTATAATTCCAGCTACTTGGAGGCTGAGACAAGAGAATCACTTGAACCCGGGAGACAGAGGTTGCAGTGAGCCGAGATTGTGCCACTGCACTCCAGCCTGGGTGACAGAGCGAGACTGGAAAAAAAAAAGGCTGATGAGGTTGCCTGATTACCTCTGCAGTCACAGGGCGGGGCCAGCCCCTCAGCCTCCGCCTCCATCTCTTCTCAGAGGTTCACGGCCTCTTCAAGATGATGGTTTCTGACTGTGAACAAATTTCTCTGATTTAGTTTTCCCTTGTTTCCTGCCAAAAGAAAAGACATCTTTCAGAAGAGGGAAGATAGGAAATCTGTATCATTGGTTTTTTCATGCTTGCCAAGTTAGAAACGGAAGCATTCTAGGGTGAAGAAAACTGCGGCTAGGAACGGGTGCACGGGGCTGGGGTCTGGCCAGGGGCCTGGACTCCGGGGGTCCGACTGCATGCCTGCCGAGATCCACATGCCTCACCTGTGATCTGAGGCTTCTGCGGGGTTGACGGAGGAGCCATTCTGTCCCACCCTTCCCCGGCGGGGACCCTGACCTCCTGTCCAGGAGCCCTCACATCTCAGCCGGGGCCCTCCTGCGTTTCCCAGCCGCAGGCCCCAGTCCTGGCCGGACTGAGCTGCCTCCGAGTTTGTCCTCGCTGCGGTGGCCCCGGGGTCATGCTGAGGTTTCTGCGTTGGTTTCTCCAGGGTTGGTGCCGGTGGGTCAGAATCTTAGGCCTGCCGCTGCTGTGTTCCCTTCAGGCAGCTCCAGCCTGCAGCAGGCCTGTCCTTTGCTGGTGGCGAGTCATTCCTCAACACCGGAATCTTGTTCCTTTGAAAAGCGCTGCCTGGCACTGAAGGCCTCCAGAGCCGGTAATGCGATAATGGGGCAGCCAGAGCCCCCACCATCCCAGGGGGTCTGTGCTGTTCTCTGCACCAAGGTCCCACGGAAAGGCGCTGCCAACCCCATGCCTAAGCTGGCTGCCTTCACCACAGGCCTGCGTGACCTCTGTTTCCCAAATCCCACGAGAAGAGGGCATATGAGAGGGTGTTCTTCTTGCCCAGGCCAGAAGGCACCAACCACAGCTGCTGGACCCTGGACTTGCTTCTGGACTCTGCCCACCAGCACCCACTGGTCACTGCATGGGGTGTGCACAGGGAGTCACAGGGCGTGCTGAGCTCCTGCTGGGCTGGTGCTGCACCAGGCTGCGGGGGGACTTGGCACCCAGGCTGCACTTGTGGCACTCCTGGCTGGAGGCAGTGCTTGTCAGATGTCCAGATCCTTCCCCTGACTGGCTGTGGCTGTGAGGGGCACTCCCACGGGTGCTCAGGTGCACCTGTGGCCAGTCCTGAGCTAAGGTGCAGAAACGCACCCAGCCCCACAGCTGCTGGTGCACCGCTGCTTCCCAGAGTCTGGGCAGTTCAGTCAAGTCTGGGCTGATGCTCTTTGATGTGAACCTCGTTTGCCACCCTCTGAAGAAATCATTTCACACCAAAGGGAATGTGGCATCAAAAGAGGCCAACAATGAGCCCCACGGGAACAAGGGAGGCCTCTGTCAGGTTTCCAGGTACAACAAATGCAACTGAAAACGCCTTTTATTGCTTTTCCGTGCATTCTAAAAGCGGTACACTTTTATCACAGAAGGCTTAGAAATGTAAATTTAAAAGAAGTATACATCACTTTAAAAAAAGCTTGTGTAAGATTGCCAGCCACCATGCAGAGGCAATAGCTACTAATAGGATAGTGTCGATGTTTATTCACAAAATGACCACGCACACGCACGCGCACGCACACACACGCGCAGGCACACCCTCGGGCGTGCACACGCATGCACACACACGGGGCAACACTCATGCAGGTTTGGGCTGTTTGATATCGTGCTATCAGAAGCATCCCTGTGTTTGGATTTACGGTGGCCTCCTGTCATTGGCCATGTAGGTTGTTTCCAATTTGTCGATGTTCCAAATGCCACCATCACGGATATATTTGTAGATAAATCTTTGGAGAAACTTTGCGCAGAGTCAAAAGTTAGCAACACGAAGGCTGTTATACTGATATAGCAGCTCGTCTCTCAGGAAGGCTGTGCCAGAGCATCCTTCACGTTCTCTACCTCCCCGCACGGTTTCAGCACTTTAACCTCTCCGGAGTTTTCCAAGTAAGTGGCTTTTTGCTGTGAAGGTGATACACAGTCATTAGGAAGCGTGCCCGCGGTGGGAGGGTTGAGAGAAGGGCCTGGTCATGCTGCAAACCTGAGGAGCTTTCTCCAGACCTGGGCCCCGTGAGCCGCACTCACGCGGAGGCTACAGTCGAGTTTCTAGAATCGCTGCACTTGATGCCGTCTGGCTAAGGTCGAACACTTTTCTCCATTCCCTTTTCCCTTCTTCTGTCATCTGTTTCTCAGTGGTGATCTTAGTGGCGTCCTGTTCCTGTTTGTCACAGCTCTGACGTTTCCTTCTCCCATGTCTTCACTGTGGTCCTGGTGCCGTGTGCCACCTGGCACCCTGCAGGGCCTCAGCCTCTTCACCTGATGGCCACATCCATCATGTGTGGTTGCAGGGCTGAGGGAAGTTAAATTAGCAGACATTTCTGAGATGACTGTGAGCTGGATTCTGTGCTGAGTTAGAGCTAGAAGAATGTCTCCACCCGCTAAAATCTAGAGTCTAGTTGGGGAGGAGGAAATATACACAGATGCACACCCACCCCCACACACATGCACACACGTGCACTCACACATGCACACCCACACACATGCACACACGTGCACTCACACATGCCCACACACACACACATGCACACGTGCAGTCACACATGCACAACACACGTGCACACCTGCACTCACACACATGCATAATACATGCACTCATGCACACATACATAATACATGCATACACGCACGCATGAGCACACACGCACATGCACACAAGCATTCATGCACACACACAGTACATGGGCACATGCACACATGCATTCACATACACACACAATACATGGGCACACCCACATGTGCACACGTGCAGATGCACACACACGTGCACTCACGTGCACACATACATGTATTCATGCACACACACAGGCAGACACACACACATGTACACACAGGTGCACTGACGCACCTAGGGGACAGGGCAAAGCCAGGAAAACACGGAAGTGGCGGGAGACTAGAGCGAAGGCCCCAGGGAGTGGCCGGGGATTGACCCAGCCAGGTCTGAGCTTAGTCTGTTCACACAGAGCTTCTGGACGTTAGTGTGACAGGAAGGAGGCAGCTGAGATGTGAAACCACACAGGTGGCGGGAGCCTGTCTCTAGGACAGGTTTCTGCCTGGGGTCTTCCTCCCCCTGCCACGGTGCAGGACAGCAGGTCTCAATCACGCCCAGTGGGACTCAGGGTTCCTTGTTCCAAGGGGCCAAGAACCAGGTGTCCTGCCCACGAAGCTCACACAGAAGCCTCTGCATGGTCTCAGGCAGGGCCACAGTGTCGGGGGACAGGGCTTGGGACGATCCTCAAGCCACCGAGTGTTCGTGGTGGATGGTCTCATGGGTGTTTCTTCAGCCATGCTCTGCATGGGCTCAATCATTGCTGGAGACCCTGAGTGATGGAAATCATTCTAGGAGCCTTCAAATGCTTCCCTTAACTCCAGCCCGGCCTGGAGAAGAAAGCGTTTCAGACTCAGAGGTCGTCTTTTATCTCTCAAATGACGGTTTTCAGAAAAATATTGGTAAAATTAATAGTTGCTGGGAGGAAGTGTCCGCACGTGGATTCTCTAACCCTTCCTTGAGGTGTTTTGATTTGCTGATGAATTGGCCTCTTTCTCTCCTTTTTAATGCATGAAACTTCTCTTTTTAGACTGTAGTGGTGACCCTTTCTCAAATAAAACTAGAACTAGGGGCTTCAGAACCTCCCAGGCAAAATTAATCAAGAAGAAAATAACATTATTTCCTTTTGAGTTCAAGGGCAGTTCTCAAAACTCAGCATTGACTTAAGGCCAGAAAGAGAAAAGGAGTCAATGGACGGCCTTCAGAACTTTTCCTTCTGCCCTTACTCATGGATCTGGGGTCTGTGTAGGGTCTCAGATTTCCACAGGGGCAAACTTCTTCATATTTCTTCATGTGTAAATGTTAGAAATAGCCTGAAGCCTTGGGCTGCAGAGAGACCTCTGCCCAGGGGAAGCTCTCGCCAGCAAGGGTCAGCACCCACCTCAGCCTGCCTGCGTCTATCTGCACCTTGGGGCCGCACATGAAGATGGACTGGGTTTCCGAGTGGGTGGGTCAGGGGTACTGGGATCTCGTGTCCTCTGACGTTTTTGCGTGAAAGTGAAGACCCCTGGGAGAGAGGAGCCGCCTGAGCCTGCAGGTGTTGGGTGCCATGAGCAGACCTCACCCTCCTCACTTGGCACCTGCCCCGGACACTGAAGATGAGCTGTTCTGCTCCACTCAAACGCCGAGTGCCCAGTGTCCTCACAGGAGAAGCAAGTGCTCAGTGACCTCCTCAGCGGCACAGACTGCTGTGACACATCCCCCCACCGAGAGTTCTAGAGCTCTTCTGCGCTGGCACGTTCACTCCATTTTACAGATGAGAAACTGGTATTACTTAGTGGGGAGCTCAAGACCACACACGTCCTACACCTGAGGCCCAGCTCACAAATTCTCCCTTCTCAGTGATCTCGCCTCCGGGACGGCCCTTCCTCCCATCTTTCCTCCTGCCCAGCACACGCCCAAGAAGCAAGTGCAGCTGTGAAGCCCCCACCTCAGCTGCAGCCCCGGAGTATAGCTGTGAGAAGCAGCTGGGCCTCACTGATGGGCACTCCACTTGCTGATGGGCACTCCACTCACTGACGGGCACTCTACTCGCTGACCCACTCCACTCGCTGACCCACTCCACTCGCTGACCCACTCCACTCACTGACGGGCACTCGACTCACTGATGGGCACTCCACTCACTGACCCACTCCACTCACTGACCCACTCCACTCACTGATGGGCACTCTACTCGCTGACCCACTCCACTCACTGACCCACTCCACTCACTGATGGGCACTCGACTCACTGATGGGCACTCCACTCGCTGACCCACTCCACTCACTGACCCACTCCACTCACTGATGGGCACTCCACTCACTGACCCACTCCACTCGCTGACCCACTCCACTCACTGACGGGCACTCCACTCACTGATGGGCACTCTACTCGCTGACCCACTCCACTCACTGACCCACTCCACTCACTGATGGGCACTCGACTCACTGATGGGCACTCCACTCGCTGACCCACTCCACTCGCTGACCCACTCCACTCGCTGACCCACTCCACTCACTGACGGGCACTCGACTCACTGATGGGCACTCCACTCGCTGACCCACTCCACTCACTGACGGGCACTCCACTCGCTGACGGGCACTCCACTCCACTCACTGACCCACTCCACTCCCTGAAGGGAACTCCACTCACTGATGGACACTCCACTCCACTCACTGACGGGCACCCATTGCACCTGTCGCTTGTGCAGCCTTCCATTCTAAGCCTTGCTCCCAGGAAGGCGGGTGTCCACATGCCCTCAAGACATTCTTTCAGATGGTGCAGCCCAGGCATCCTGCTGAAACTAAAGGGTGCGGTCACCTCATCCAGAAAACACAAGAATGTGACCAAATGCCTGTGGCTGCCATCTGCATCTCCTTCATTGTTGCCGGTTTTAAATCTCCTCCTCCCCTATCGTGAGGCTCCAGCTTTCCAGGCTCATGGGGTGTGGGGCTGCTGGGCGGTGCCCATCGGTACCCGGCTGTGGGTTCTGGTCTTAGCACCGTCCACACAGCCAGCCTTGCAGAGCCTCCCACCCGTCGCACTCGGCCTCGGTGGAAAGGCTGGTGAGGATGAAAGCCCGAGGGAGCGTCCGTCAGAACCGGTGCCAGCACCCAACTGGGCTTCTCATGTGCAAAGGCAGAACCTGATTTAACAGAGGTGGGGAGGACTTGAAAATAGTCTAAAGGGACAAAAAGAGAAACTTGAAAGGGAAGCCTTGGAAAAGAAAGAAAAGAGGGTGGACAAAGTGGACCCGATGATTCAAGAGAATTTCTGATGAGTGGGGAGTGTGGGGAGCATCAGCCGGGTCCTGGAGGGGACACCTGCGGGTGCCTGCCACAGAACGGGAGCTCCACAGGGCAGGCAAACTCCGCTTTGGTCCCATCTCATATCAAATACTAATGTGGGGTCCTGGTGAGTAAAGGTAGTAAATGTAGAAATTAAAACTTAAGAAACAAGCTAGCCAGGTGCAGTGGCACATGCCTATAATCCCAGCACTTTGGGAGGCTAAGGTGGAAAGATCACCTCAGAAGTTTGAGACCAGCTTGGGCAACACAGCAAGACACTGTTTCTAAACAAACAAACAAACAAAAATTAGCCAGGTGTGCTGGCATATGCCTGTCGTTGCAGCTACTTGGGATGCTGAGGTGGGAGGATCAGTTGAGCTCAGGTTGAAGCTGCAGTGAGCTGTGATCACAGCATCACACTCTAGCCTGGGTGACAGAGTGAGACCCTGTATAAAAAACAAAGCAAAACAAAACCCTAGAAGTAAATATATACACAATCTCTGGATGAGGAGGGCTGACCAACCTTAGAAGGCTCTTCTCAAAAACAAAACTTCTCATCAGTCAGACTCTTCTCAAAAAAAAAAAAAAAACAAAACAAGACTTAGAGTCAAACAATACTCAAAAATCAGTCGTGTTCTTGTATACTAGGAATGAAAAATCTGAAAAGGAAATTAGGAAGACAATTTACTATAGCATCAAAAAGGAGAAAATACCTAGGAAGAAATTTCTAAGTATTTTCTACCTAGGAATTCCATCCAGCATCATCTCCCCTTCACTGTTCATCCCATGCAGTCGATGTTTTAAAAACTATTGTTATATGTTTCAGTTACATAATTTAATTTTTTTCTTTTTTATATCTTTCTTTGCTAAGATTTTCTATTCTTTCCTTTGTTTCAGGAAAACCCGTAATTGATTGGTGAAGCATTTTAAACCCATCTTTGATTGGTGAAGCCTACTTTAAAATGTTAGTCATATAAAGCAGTATCTGATTCATCTTGATGTTGGTGTCTGTTAATTGTCTTTTTTCATTTATGTTTTGGTTTTCTTGGTTCTTGGTGATTTTTGATTTATTGTATCATGGACATTTTGATGTTTATTCTCTTGTATGTGGAATCCAATTGTCCCAGCGCCATCTGTTGAAGAGATTATGCTTTCTCCATTGAACGGTCCTAGCACTCTCCCCAAAAGTCAGCTGACCACAGATGTATAGGTTTATTTCTAGAATCTAAATTGTATTCCACTGATCGATATGTCTCTCCTTATATGCCAATACCACACTATTTTGCTTACTGTAGCTTTGTAGTAAGTTTTAACAAATAGTGTGAGAACTCCAACTTTTTTCTTTTTTAATATTTTTTTCACTTATTTTGGTCCCTTGAAATTCCATATGAATTTTAGGATCAGCTTGTCCATTTCTGCAAAAAATCAGCTAGGATTTTGATAGGAATTGTACTGAATCTATAGATCAGTTTGCGAGTGTTGCCACCTTAACCATGTTAAGTCTTCTGATCCATGAACATGGGATGTCTTCCCATTTCTTTAGGTCTTTAATTTCTTTCAGCAATGTTTTATAGTTCTCAGCATACAACTCTTACACCTCTTTGGCTAAATTTCTTCCTAGATGTTTTACTCTTTTTGATGCTGTAGTAAATTGTCTTCCTAATTTCCTTCTCAGGTTTTTCATTGCTAGTATACAATAACACAACTGATTTTTAGTGTTGTTTGACTCTAAGATCTGGTTTGTTTTTGTTTTTGAGTAGACCCTGACTGATGTTTCTAAGGTTGGACAGTCCTCATCATCCAGAGACTGTGTATATATTTACTTCTAGGTTTTTATTTTGTTTCACTTTTTATACAGGGTCTCACTCTGTCACCCAGGCTAGAGTGTGATGGTGTGATCATAGCTCACTGCAGCTTCAACCTGAGCTCAACCTGAGGACAGACCCATAGAAATTACCCAACATCAACATCAGGGAGAAGAAAGACTGAAAAACAGGGACAGAGAGTTTCAGGGAGTAGTGTGACTGTAACAAAAGTATCAATATTTGTATCAGCAGGCCCCAGAAAGAGAGAAGAAAGAGTGGGGCTGAAACAGTATTTGAAGAAAGAATGCCCTAAAACCTCCCAGGTTTGGCAAAAGACATAAACCTACAGACTCAGGAAGCAAAAAGACAACAGGAAAATCTCCAGTTATTCAGAAATTAAGTAACATGCCTTAAAGTGACCTATGGGTCAAAGAGGAAGTCTCAAAGGGAAATTAAAACACATAGAACTGAATGAAAGTGAAATTACAACAGAGCAGCATATGTGAGATACAGTTGGAACAGTTTGGGGGGAGATTTATAGCATCCCATGCTTAGATGAGAAGAGATAAAAGATCTCAAAGTCTTATTAATAATATGTTACAAAATCAAATTAATTCTCAAAAATTCCTGAAAAATCTCCAGACCTGGTGGTTTTACTGGTAAATTGTACCAAATACTTAAAGAAGAATTCATTCTACCAAACATTCAAAGAAGAGAAGGGAACCCTTCCTCACTCACTGCATGAGGTCAGGATTGCCTGGTGACCACATTAAACAAAGATAGTACAAAAAAAGAAAACTAGAAAACTGTAGACCAGACCTGGTGGCTCCTGCCTGTAATTCCATCACTTTGGGAGGCCAAGGTGGGCAGATCACCTGAGGCCCGGAGTTCAAGACCAGGCTGGCCACATGGCAAAACCTTGTCTCCACTAAAAATACAAAAAGTATCCTGGTGTGATGGTGCATGCCTGTAGTGCCAGCTACTCAGGAGGCTGAGGCATGAGAATCACTGGAACCTGGGAGGCAGAGGTTGCACTGAGCTGAGATCATGCCATTGCAAATCAGTCTGGGCAACAGAGCGAGAGACTCTGTCAAAAATAAAAAAAATAGGCCATGCTCGATGGCTCCTGCCTGTAATCCAGCACTTTGGGAGGCCCAGGTGGGTGGATCACAAGGTCAGGAGTTTGAGACCAGCCTGGCCAATGTGGTGAAACCCTGTCTCTACTAAAAATACCAAAATTAGATGGGCATGGTGGCAGGTGCCTATAATCCCAGCTACTCAGGAGGCTGAGGCAGGAGAATTGTTTGAACTCAGGAGGTGGAGGTTGCAGTGAGCCAAGATCATTCCATTGCACTCCAGCCTGGGGACAGGGTGAGACTCTGTCTCAATAATAATAATAAAATTAATAAATTTAAAAAGAAAAAAGAAAACTATAGGCCAGTATCTTTCATGAATTTGGATGCAGAACCCTCAACAAAACATTAGTAAATTGAATCCAGCAATGAACAAAGTTGCTGCACCAAATGAGATTTAATCCAGGCATGCAAGTCTGGTTCAACATTCACAATCAATCACTATACCCCACCATATGAACAGAAGAGATACACAGTCATATTAATTGATGCAGAAAAGCTTTTGACAAATCCAACATCTACTCAGAATAAAAACTCCCAGAAAATGAGAAGTAGATCTTCAACTTGATAAAGAAAATCCACAAAAAAATCTACATCTGAAGTATTTTCAACGAAAGACATTGGTGCAATTGGGGTGGGGTGGGGTCGGGGGAGGATGGAGAATCTTATCCTGAACCTCCCACCTGCTACACACACCAACTCAAAGTGGATCACAGACTTAAATGTAAACATAAAACTATAAGAGTTCTAGAAAAAATGGGGAAAGTCATTGGGAAACAGGGGAAGGCAAAGCATTCTTAGACTTGACTTAAAAGGCATAACCCTAAAAGGTAAACTTGATATATTGGACCTCATCAAAAGTAAAAACTGCTCTGCAAAAGACTTTTTAAGAGCATGAAGAGTAAAACTACAGAATGGGAGAAAATATTTGCAAACCACATATTCACTAAAGGATCTAAGTCTAGAATGTGTAAAGAACTCTCCAAATCAACAGTAAACACACATTTAAAACATGTCCAGTTAGAAATGCAGCAGATGTGTGCCCAGACCTTTCACTGCGGAGAACTCACAGAAGGCAGAGCATGTGAAAAGATGCCCAGCACTGTCAGCCTCTAGGGAAATGCAAATTAAAACCACAGTCCCCTGCACCTCAGTCAGAGTGGCTGCAATAAACAGACAATATTGACAACACCGAATGCTGACAGATGCAGAGAGACGTCCTCTCATGCCTTGCTGGGAATGTGAAACAGCAACTCTAGAAAACAGCTGGCCGCTTCCGATACAACTAAACGTATCACTCCCATATGACCCAGCAATTGTGGTCTCAGGCATTTATCCCAGAGAAATGGAAAATGTATTCACATAAAATCCTGGACACAAATCTCATAACAACGTTATTACAACCAAAAACTGTCAGAATCATCCCAGAGACCCTTCCACAGGTGATGGTTTGACGGTGGCACTTCCATACTGCGGGATACTGCAGTAGCACACACAGAGCTTGGGTGAATCTCCCGGGAATTACACTGCGTGAAGAAAGCCAGTCTCAAAAAACAATCAGACTCTGTCTTTCCATGTGCAAGGCATTCTTGAAAGGACAAGCTTATAGAGATGAGAGCAGGTTAGGGCGTATGACCAGGGTTTCACAGAGCATGGTGGGAGTGGCGGGAAGGCTGTCTGCCTGCATGAGTCAGCGTCAGACCTGGTGGTAAGATTGTGGTTTTGCAAGAGGCCACCACTGGCAAAAACTGAGCAAAGGGCACAGGAGATCCCTTTGTATTGTTTCTTGCAACTATATGTTAATCTACTAATCTCAAAAGGTTTAATTTTAAAAATGTATATGTACGTATATAAAACTTTTGGGTAAATAAGTCACCTTAAAAGTGGTTACCTGTGGGGAGTGGATTTGATTTTGAAGGGTGAAGGGGAAGGAGGGGCATGAGCTTTTACTCTACATGCGTCTGTGTGTTTTTTTTACAATGAAAATACATTTATGTTTTAGTAGCGTAATTTCACATATAAACAGATTAGGGTCAGGAAGTCTTCCTAGAGAAAATGAATTTACTATGCAAAATGATGTTCTTTGCAAGTATTCATGAAATAACATGGAAATTTAATATCAAATGCAAAATGATGTTCTTCATAAGTATTCATGAAATAACATGTAAATTTAATATCAAAATAATGTCTGACAATAGGGAAATGTAAGTAAATTAAGACCCATCCTCAGGGTGAGGAATTATGCAATTTCTACCAAATGCTTATATCCAGGCACGGTGGTGCACGCCTGTAATCCTAACAATTTGGGAGGCAGAGGTTGTAGGATGGCTTGAGCCCAGGAGTTCAAGATCAGCCTGGGCAACATAGTGAGATGCCATCTCTACAGAAAATAGAAAAAATTAGCCAGGCATGATGGAGGGCGCCTGTAGTCCCAGCTACTCAGGAGGCTGAGGTGGGAGGATTGCTTGAGCCTGGGGGGTCAGGGCGGCAGTAAGCTGAAATTGCACCACTGCACTCCACCCTGGGTGACAGAGTGAGACTCTGTCTCAAGAAAAACAAAACAAAAAAGTCTTTAAATGGTGTGTAAGTGTGTTGGGCAGCGTTCAGTGTTAGCTTCTAGTGGAATCGAAGAAGAATCATAACCTATTTCTGCTGGATTCTTGATGTCAGTGAAGGAACCACCATTCAGCAAAGACGTGGCCTCACTCTGGAGCCCTGTGCCCAGCTGTCCCTGCCCACAGCACAAACTCCCAATTCTCCCCCTTGCCCTCTTGCTCACCACTCTGTCTGGAGCAGATTTTCCATGACGAGGGAGAAAAGAGGGGCTGTTAGGAAGAGGGTGTGAGGAAGCCCTTCAGCGAGCGCTGTGTCCCCAGCTCCTGGTACTGCTGCTCTAGCCTGTGTCCGGGGCTCCCAGCTGGCCTGCGTGCTCTGCTTGCGCCCACCTCCCTGGTGCTGAGCTGCACTGCTGCAGCAGGGTGGCAGCCAGCATTGCTGAACAAAAAGTGAATTTGCCACAGTGAATTTGGCTACCACATAACTGCAGGTGCGAGGTGAAGACAAGAGGGGCACACAGGCTGCAGAGTGCCTGGCGGCTGCTTCTGGTGGTGGGATCAGGTATTTTCTTATTGTACTGTCCAATTGTCCTTTTCTCCACTGATTATTTTTATAATTGGAACATTGCTTTTTATGCAGATGAATGTCTAAGACCCGTCTAGGCAAACGGATAGAGAAAAATAAGAAACGTCAAAACATATCATGCCCTGATGTGGAAGCTTCAATCCTCACGACGCCACACTGTTCAGAATCTGCTCAGGGACTTGGTGGCATTTCGGGGTGTCCTTGCTGACAGGGTATCTGGCGGCCCCCAAGTTTCCTAAGAGAGGCGCTGTGGGGGCCCTGGAGCAGCTGTCATGGCATGGGACCTGGCAGTGGGGACCCTACAGCCGAGGCCCAGCACGTCTTTTCTCTGGAATGGCTGCCCACCTCCCCCACGCCTTCTCTGCCCTTTGGGGGCACTGCTCTGGGTGGGGACAGCACCCCAGCTCTGCACAGGTGCTCTTCCCTTTCTTGTATGCCGTGATGATTGTTAATAAGCTTCAAAGCTGGTTTTCCAAACATGGACGGTGTGGGAATGAGACATTTGAGTTACTCCAGCTCACTGTTTTTCTTCCAGAAATGGATAATGGGACCATTTCACACTGAAAGGATATTAAGGCAGTGAATGATACCCCAAAACCTAAAATGCAATTTAAAAAAGGCAGTGAATGGTGTGAACAATGTGTCATTTGCTGTTTCTCACTAACATGAAATTTTCCTGTGGATGCTCTTGTCGGCTTGGCTGCGTGGCAGATCGGGAAAGGTTCACTGACCCTTCAGTGAAACCACAGCGCAGCATGGAGGGCCCAGCCTGGGGTGAGCAGAGAGAGAAGCTGGGGACCAGACAAACCAGGTCATGAATCCAGAGTTCACTGATTGTGTCACTGAGCAGAGCCAGTGCCTCAAGGCTGTGTGGAGGCCGCAGCGAAAGCTGCAGTGGCCTCAGGTCCCACTGCCACTCACATGGCTGCCACACGCTCCCACTCACGTGTCTGCCACACACTGCCACACAGCTGTCACATGGGCCACATGGCTGCCACTCACCTGCCACACAGCTACCACACAGCTGCCACACACTCCCACTCACATGGCTGCCACACACTGCCACACAGCTGTCACATGGGCCACATGGCTGCCACTCACATACCTGCCACACAGCTACCACACAGCTGCCACATGCTGCCACTTGCATGCCTGCCACACGGCTGTCACACAGCTGTCACTCAGGGCTAATGGCTGCCACTCACATGCCTGTCACATGGTTTGTCACACAGCTGTCACATGGCTGCCACTCACATGCCTGTCACATGGCTGCCACTGCCACTCACATGCCTGCCACATGGCTGTCACATGGCTGCCACACACTGCCACTCACATGCCTGCCACATGGTTTTTCACACAGCTGCCACCTGGCTGCCACACACAGTTGCCACTCCTGGCTGTCACACATGGTCATCACATGTTATCAGGGGTGATTGTCACACCCAGTTACACACACGTCTGTCGCACACCCACATGGTTCTCACATGGACAACTGCTGCACACGGGTTGTTACATGTGTGTCACACACAGCTACACTCTTGTCCCTGAGGCCACACTCTGTGGAGGGCAGCAGGCCCCATCCTGCCCCCGCTCAGTCACCCCTTGGTAGGACGGTGTGGTTTTGGCTGCAGCCTGCCATGGCCTCACAGCTCTGGCTGGGCCCCCACACCGCTTTCCCCACTCGCTCTCAGACCCTCGGACCTGACTTTGAGGACCCCTCCCTCACTGCTGGCTTGAGCCTGTGGAAGCCTGGGTCACGGGGTGGGGGTGCCCTGAAGCTGCTGCTGGGCGGTGCATTGAGCCCTCCTGAGGCATGTGGGTGTGGAGGAAGCACCCCACAGGATGGGGTGTGCACTGCCTCATTGCTGGGTGCACAAGAGCCCGACCCTGGTCCCAGGACAGACGTCCAAGGCCCTGGGCAAAGCATAGACCCTGAGGCAGCGCTTTTGGGCTAGGAAGAATGAGTCACAGGGGCACATGGGTGTGGCGCCCGTCCTGGATCCACCTGCAGCTGCCCGTGGCCACCCGGAAGAGGTCGCCAGATCTAATAAGGAAGCCCCCAACTCCAAAGAGCTGGGGACGGCACCCCTCGCCCTCCCCCCAAGAAGGAGGCGCAGACCAAAACGGCTGAGTGAGACCTCAGAGACCAGGTCATGATCCGGTGAGGAGCCCAAGAGGGGCCTGGAGGCTGGAGGCTCAGCCCATGCCCACCTTGGCCAGCCCCTGAGAGATACTTTTTTTCTTTTTTTGAGATGGAGTTTCGCTCTTGTCACCCAGGCTGTAGTGCAATGGCGCGATCTCGGCTCACCGCAACCTCTGCCTCCTGGGTTCAGGCAATTCTCCTGCCTCAACCTCCCAGGTAGCTGGGACTACAGGCACGTGCCACCATGCCCAGCTAATTTTTTGTATTTTTAGTAGAGACAGGGTTTCACCATGTTGACCAGGATGGTCTCGATCTCTTGACCTCGTGATCCACCCGCCTCGGCCTCCCAAAGTGCGGGGATTACAGGCTTGAGCCACCGCACCTGGCCGAGAGATACTTAGGGCTAGACTGCAGGGTCCCAGCTGGCCCCAGGCCACCCCTCTCTCCTCCCCTGATGCCTGTCCCCCGCGGTTTTTCTAGCAAATAAGTACTAGCACGTTAGGAAACTGTCTTAACTGAGAAGAATTATTCCCTGATACAGGTGATAAAATTATTTCTGGAAGTCTGTCACTGTGAAAGTATGTAAAAATTAAATGGCCCAGCCCATTAATGAGGTCACCATGTGCGGCAGCCCCTCCCCAGCCAGCCCAGGTGCTCCCGCCAGCATCTCGGGGTGGAAACCGCTTCTTTAGGAGCTGGGCATTATCTGGTCCTGAAGATTTAGGATTAAGAAGGAACCGTCAGAAATCAGTTCACACCTGCAAGACACACCCATGTCCTGAGGCAGAAGTGACCCAGAGGCGCCTACTTTCCCATAAGCTTGTCTGTGGGGGCTTTGGGGCTTCTTAGGGGTGACTCGGTCCCAGGCAGCACACAGGGGCCCCTGGCAGCTACAGCCACCAGAGCACCCAGAGGCCGTGGAGAGCCATGGGCTGTAGGTCTGGCCCACGCTGAGCTCGCCTGTGAGATGCAGCCATCAGTGACTGGTGTCAGAGGGGCATCAGGACCCAGCTCAGTGCCCAGTTCTGCCAGGGGTTCCACGAACACTTGGGTGTTGAATGGGAAAACAGACATCTAAGAATAGCATCAGGAGATGAAAACAAATAAATAAATAAGGGAAGAAGAAAGAGCAGAGAGACGCATTCCGCAACAGCAGAGGCGGTGGCAGACGTAGTGGTGGGGAGATGGGACCCTCCTATGGCTCATGAGGCCAGCGAGGGGCCCCAGGGCATGTGGAGGGAGACGCCGGGCAGGCCCTACCTGGCTGCAGCCCAGGACCCCACAGAGCAGCTCAGGCGGGCCAGCTTCAGCCCAGCTGGCACAGGGAGGACAGCCTCACCCACCGAGGGACCCTTCCTGGTGGCTGTGTGGGCGAGGCTGAGGCTCAAGTCATGGATTTCAGGGTCTCTAGCAGGGCTGCTGCCAGGCCTGGGATCCCCATGGCACCTGTCCTGCCTGGCACCACCCTGGGCACTGGATCCACCTGGCAGGAGGCACACAGCTGGCACTCGGTGTCCCTTCAGATCGGGCTGCGTCGGGCCTGGGTGTCACCCGTGGTCAGTGCTCACGTTACAGGGTTTCTGTGAATCCCGTCCTCCCGAGGGGTGGGCTGAGCACTCAGTGAGGGACCCTACCAGGCCTCACAGCCAGCAGGCTGTAGGAGAGGCTGTCCACCTCCCCTAGGGCTTGTCTGTGTGACTGGGGTAAAGTACACATCACCGAAGATACTTCGTTTTAACCATTTCAAGTGGACAGTTCAGTAGCGTGAGTTACGTCTGCCATGCTGTGCAGCCATCACCACTTTTTGCCAAATTCTCCTCTTGCCCTGAACAGGAACTCCATAACCACTAAGCAGGAACTCCCCCATTGCGCCACCTCCCATCCCTGGCAAGGTCGACTCTGCTTTCTCCATGAATCTCCAATTCTAGGGATTCCATGTAGGTGAATCACCATGTTGGTCCTTCTCTCTCTCTGCAAGATGCTTTCCAGGTCCAGCCACGCTGGGGCTCATATCAGAACCTCCTTCCATTCTGTGTCTGGAAAGCGCCCTGGTGCAGGGTACCCCACACTGTGTGCTGTGTGACTCGTGGGCTGTCCCCACCTTTAGGCTAATGGCACTGATGCTGCTCTGAACGTTGGGGTGTATATCCTCTGCCTGAGTCCCCGTTTCCCCTTCCGCCAGGCGTGTTCTAGCAGGGAATTGCTGAGCCACGTGGGGATGCTGCTGCTTAACCTTCAGAGCATCTGCCAACCTTCCACAGCACCTGAGCCATTTTCCCGTCAGCAAACACAAGGGCACCAGGTTCCCTGGGTCATCACCAGCACTTGTGATGGTCTGCCTTTCTTTTTTTTTTTCTTTTTTTTTTTTTTTTTTTGAGACGGAGTTTCGCTCTTGTTACCCAGGCTGGAGTGCAATGTCGCGATCTCGGCTCACCACAACCTCTGCCTCCTGGGTTCAGGCAATTCTCCTGCCTCAGCCTCCTGAGTAGCTGGGATTACAGGCACGCACCACCATGCCCAGCTAATTTTTTGTATCTTTAGTAGAGACGGGGTTTCACCATGTTGACCAGGATGGTCTCGATCTCTTGACCTCGTGATCCACCCGCCTCG
>CM052661.1:108557507-108598704 GCA_028533165.1 Leontopithecus rosalia
GTCCTTTTCCATCAGGGCTTGTTCCGTTGCTGATGAGGAAGTGTTGTCTATCTGTGTGTTGTCTGTCTGTGTGTGTATGTGCTTGTGTCTGTGTCTGTGTTTGTGTGTATACATGCATGTGTCTGTGTGCATGTGTCTGTGTGTGTGTGTGCATGTGTTTGTGTGTGTCTGTGTGTGTGCATGTGCTTATGTCTGTGTCTGTGTCTGTGTACATGCATGTGTCACTCCCTGGTGACCAAGTACCTGCCCCTCCATCCTTGCATCGTTCATGGGTCATGTTTCTCAGGTGATTTTTTTACTCGTAGTGAGTCAAGTAGCTGGTCAGCCTCTGCCTCCCTATGGCTGGTGGGTCCCTGCCTTACAGGGTCTGTCTCTGCCTCACATCAGTCAGTCCCTGCTTCCCTGAGTCCAGTCGGTCTCTGCCTCCATCTCCGCAGTGTGCTGGCCATCTGGGGGGCTCCACTCAGGCTCAGGGCCTGCATGGAAAGCTGGTGCTGGGGCCACTTATGCCCAGGGCGGCCTGGTCTGTCATAAAATGGGGACTTGTGCCTGAGCCTCCAGTCATAGTTCTTACATTTTAGGGTGTGATGCTCCCATCTGTCTAATTTGTTAGGCGAAGACAAAGAGGAGATAAGAAAAAGAAACCAATTCTGAGAAGCCATTGTGTTTTCATTTGTCTTGTCAGAACTTTGCACTTGGGGATTCTGTGCTTTTGTGGAGGACAGTGGGGATGCTGTCTGAGAAGAAGGTACAAAGCATCACACTGTAATTACATTGGTCATGGGAAGAAATACAAAGTGTTCCCCCAAAGCAGGAGTTCTGACCGGGGCCAGTGGATCCATGTGGCCATGAGTTAACTCCATGGGGGCCAGGGAGCCCAATGGAAACAGGCGTGCGTGGCTGTGGACCTGCCCAGTGGAAGCAGGCCTGTGTGGCTGTGGACCTGTTATGAGGAGATGATTGTGTTAATTCACTGAGAGTTCATGATCCATCAGCCAAGACGCCTCTCCTGAAAACAGAACTTGGAGTGTTGTTTCACAGGTTTGAGAAGTGCTGGCAGGGCCTTATGGGATGACACCATTTGAAAGGGTACCTGTGACAAGCCTCACATAGGACACCCTATAGAGGGTGGGAAATATGTCTGTGAGGGAGGCCCCCAGCCAGGCAGGGCACAGTGGACACCATCTTTCCAAATTTAACCATCACACTTAAAATATCTCAAGACACAGATACCTGCAAAAACATTTAGCCCTCAGCTCAGATAAACCGCAGGTGTTTAAAGGGAGACAGAATGGGGGGAGAGAAACGAAGGAAGGGCCTTTGGCCATGGGTCCCTCCAGGACCACCCCAGCTCCGGAGCTGGCAAGAGACACCTCTGAAGAGACCCCCAAGTGAATAGCCCCCAAGTGAAGAGCCCCCGGGCGCTCCCTGCACCCAGAGCCTTTGTTGAGAGGAGAGCCTCCTTCAGGATGAGCCGTCCTCCCACCACCACCCTTACCTGGCCAGCGGCCAAGGCAACTGTCTCCTGAGCTCCCAGCGGCTTTACAGGACCCTGAGTTGAAGCAGCATGCTCATTCCAGCCTGAGCTCTTCTTCACTGTGACCTCCACCTGGCAGTTGGAATGCAAGGAGCAGCCAACAGGGCAAGAGGCTACACAGGGATGCGCAAGCGCCCACCAGAAGCTTCTCCATAGCAGGATATCCTGGGACATAGCTGGTGTCCAAGGCTTCCCCATGCTCACCCACCACCCCCTGGTTCCCAGCCTATTCTAAGGTACATCTGTGCACTGCTCATAGTTAGCCCATCCTTACCTGCCCATTCTTACCTGTCCCTCACCTGTCCTTCCTCACCTGCCCTTCCTCACCTGCCCATCCTCACCTGTCCTTCCTCACCTGCCCTTCCTCACCTGTCCCTCACCTGCCCTTCCTCACCTGCCCTTCCTCACCTGCCCATCCTCACCTGCCCATCCTCACCTGTCCTTCCTCACCTGCCCCTCACCTGTCCTTCCTCACCTGCCCATCCTCACCCGCCCATCCTCACCTGCCCATCCTCACCTGCCCATCCTCACTTGTTCTTCCTCACCTGCCCATCCTCACCTGTCCCTCACCTGTCCTTCCTCACCTGCCTATCCTCACCTGCCCTTCCTCACCTGCCCATCCTCACCCGCCCATCCTCACCTGCTCATCCTCACCCCTCCTTCCTCACCTGCCCATCCTCACCCGCCCATCCTCACCTGTCCATCCTCACCCACCCATCCTCACCCGCTCATCCTCACCCATCCTTCCTCACCTGCCCTTCCTCACCTGCCCTTCCTCACCTGTCCCTCACCTGTCCCTCACCTGTCCTTCCTCCCCTGTCTTTCCTCACCCCTCCTTCCTCACCTGCCCATCCTCACTGCCCATCTTCACCTGCCCATCCTCACCTGCCCATCCTCAACTGTCCTTCCTCACCTGCCCTTCCTCACCTGTCCCTCACCTGTCCTTCCTCACCCCTCCTTCCTCACTGGACCTTCCTCACCTGACCTTCCTCACCTGACCTTCCTCACCTGTCCTTCCTCACCTGCCCATCCTCACCCTCCTTCCTCACCTGTTCTTCCTCACCTGATCTTCCTCACCTGTCCTTCCTTACCTGACCTTCCTCACCCGCCCATTCTCACACTCCTTCCTCACCTGTCCTTCCTCACCTGACCTTCCTCACCTGTCCTTCCTCACCTGCCCATCCTCACCCTCCTTTCTCACCTGTTCTTCCTCACCTGTCCTTCCTCCCCTGTCCTTCCCCACCCCTCCTTCCTCACCGGACCTTCCTCACCTGACCTTCCTCCCCTGTCCTTCCTCACCCCTCCTTCCTCACCCATCCTTCCTCACCTGCCCTTCCTCACCTGTCCCTCCTTACCTATCAGGCCTTTTCAACCTTCTCTTCTACTTCTGTCCTCTGTCTTCTCCCCACTCTCTTTTGCAGTTTTTCAAAACCCCGCTCCTCCCTTCTTCTCCACTTTTTTCTGGTATTCATGAAACTTTGGATCTGGGAGTGCCGTGCAGATTATACACCTTGATTTTTAGAAGGGACCTGGGATTGCCCAGGCCACAGGTAGATCCTGCTGTCAGGACCCACAGCCCCGGGCTTTTCCAGCTCGTGTGATAAGACTCCCTTTTGCACAGTGTTAGGCAGCCTTAGAGGAGTGTCGTCCTCAGAGAAGCGGCTGCGACCTCTCCTGTGTCTCCTCCTTAGGCTCCTGGCACCTTAAGGTAGATCACATGAGCCTTGGCGTATAAACGGCTGGGATGTCCTTGCCGTCTGCTCCCCAGCTGTGAGCCTGGACTGCACCCAGTCTCCAAGGAAAATAGCAGCCTGATTTCCTTAAAAATTGGCAATGAAGGACATTTTATAACTTTTTTGAAGTTTGTATAAATTTTTGGCATTACGTCAATGTTCCTCAAGCTCTGTCATTAAGAATTTCTTACCGTCTAACCTCAGTCTCTCTTGCTGCAGGGTTTTTTGTTTTTTTCAGAGAGTGTCTCACTCTGTAACCCAGGCTGGAGTGCCATGGTGCCATCTTGGCTCACCACGGCCTTGACCTCCTGGGCTCAAGCAATTCCCCCACCTCAGCCTCCCAAGTCGCTGGGACTACAGGTGTGTGCCACTACACCTGGCTAATTTCTTCTTTATTTTTTTGTAGAGACAAAAATCTCACTATATTGCCCTGGCTCGTCTCAAACTCCTGGGCTCGAGTGATCAGGTGCAGGACCCTCACGAATCCCGGTTTGCCTCTGCAGCGCTGGCACCGAGCAAGCGTCCTGTCCTCCAGTGATGGCAAATGGTGTTTTCTTTCTTGTGTTATTTACTTATGTTTTATAATAGGTTGCAGCCATATGGTTTCAGACTCTCAGTTTCCGGGAGGAGGTGCCCACGTGCTTCTGATACACACCCATCCACCGTTTCGGGTACAAGGCCCCAGGCCTCACCCAGACTTCCTTATCAGGAGTCAGCCAGTCTCCCACAGGAAACGTTCTTAAGCTGGAGCAGCTGCTTCCTGCTGGCCGAATGCACTTTCAGTGGAGAAGGCTCCTTGCTGAATGAACTCACGAGCGCTGCTGCGTGTGCTCACATCCACTCCCCGGGGAAATGGAGTTTTCCCTCTTGTTTATACCAAGTCTGTTGAGCAGAACCGTCTGTGCCACGCACACCCATGTTGGGAGCAATAACAAGATACCCCTACCCCTCCCAGCCAGGGTCGTGTCCGTAGAGAGATGTAGGGAGTAGGAACTCTCATCCCCACCCATTGATGATGAGGAGCCCTCCCTCGCCATGGGTGTCAACAGAAGCCAAGTGGGGAATGCATACTTCTGTCCTCGCTGCTAGCACTGAGGTGGCCTCCCTCTCTCCCCTGCCAGAGCAGGGCCAGAGGAAGTCAGCCACAACAGAGCCAGCATCTCTTACAAGAGGTTGTAGCCATTATAGTTTTAGACTCTCCGTTTCTGGGAGGAGGTCTTTTGTGCTGGCCCACATCTTTCTGACAGAATGTGTAGGTTTCCATGGAAATCACCCCTCATACCAAGAGCCAGAAAGGTTTCAAATCCGGTGAAAAGGACAGTGCATGGCCACTGACAGCAACACTGAGATGATAGTAATGTCAAAACTATTGGGCACAGATTTCAAAAGAGCCACTGTAAAAATACTTCAGTGGACAATTACAAACATGCTCAAACAGATGAAAAATAGTCTGAGCAAAGAAACGGAAGCTATAAAATGAAACCATGGAAATTTTAGATGTAAAAATACAGTAAATGGGAAACTCAATGGCTGGTTCAGTGGTAGACGGAGTGGACATATAAAGGAGACAGTGAACTGGCAGGTAGAACAGTAGAGGAGAGGCATGAGGAGTAAAACGTGAGTGAATGTGATAGAGTTTCCTTCTCTGCATGAGTTTTCTGAATCACTTGATGGTGAGAGGAAAGACTGAAAATTCCTGCTGTGGTTCTAAGGCAGGTAGTGGGACTGTTGAAGACTATTATTATAAATAGATTTGGGGCATGTAAAGGAAAGTGATGGATCTGTGCTTCTCTTGAACTGGTAAAATAACACCAGTGGACCTGATAGGTTATGTGTATATAATACAATACCTAGAACAGATACAAGAAAACACAATAGATAAATCAAAAGAGAATTGTGAAGTAGTAAAGTAATCCACAGGGACATATGAAAAAGAAAACAGAAATAAAGAACAGAGAACAGAAAACAGTACAAAATGAATGATGAAAGTCGTCACATAGAAATAATTTTGGTAGGTGTAAATTGTGTAAACAAAACAAAAATCAACTTAAAACAGAGATTGACAGAGTGGGTTTAAAAACGTGACCCAGTGATACGCCGTCCACAAGAAAATCTGGCAAGCTCAACAAAGTTAAGAAGAGTGAAGACCCACGTTACCAACATAGGAACGAAACAGAGGACAGTACTGCATACCCTGCAGACTTCTAAGGTGTGAGAAGGGACCGCTGCCAACACTCTCCAGGCACATGTGGCAGCCCAGATCGACTGGACCAATTTCTTGGAAAATGCCAACTGCCACAACTCATCCAGTGTGAAATGGATCGTGCGACTAGTCCTGTAACTGTTAATAAAACTGAATTTGTAAATTAAAAATTCCTGGAAAAGAAATCACCAGGCCCAGATGGTTTCACTGGAGAACTTCTAAACAACTAAATCTCTGAGCAAATGTCACTGTCTTTTTTTCCTCCATTTTCCAAAAAATGGAAGAGGAGGGAACAGATTAACAGTTTCCAGGGGTTCAGGAGGAGGTGGTTGGGAAGGCAGGGGGTGTGGCTGTGAAACCGCAGGAGGGACCCTGGTGTGGGGAGAGCTCTGTGTCTGGATGTGTCCATGTCGGTGTCCTGCTGGTGAGGGCGTTTGTCGGTTTTGAGGAGGCTGCCATGGGGGAAATTGGGTAAAGGGTAAAAGGGTGCCCCTGTATTGTTTCTTACAACTGCGTGTGAATCTGCAATCATCTAAAAATCTCATTTTAAAATTTTTTGCAGCAATTATTTGCAGCACTACTGTATATATCTTGCTTTGTGGAAAAGAGTTATTAGTTACCAAATTTCTGTATGTATTATAGACTTGGAGATTGTGTCCCATAAATCATAATTGAAAAATAATTGTCAATTTCTTAGTCAAAACATGGCTAAAAATGGATCTCATTAGCAAGTTCTCTTCTGAACAGAACCAAAAACTTGCTAATTAGATCTTATACACTTCATTTTATACCCTTTTGTGTATTTGTGAAAAATAGAACCCTTTTATAATTTATGTAACTTTGGCATATAGAAAATAAAACTATTTTAAATCAAAATACTTGAGACTCACATTTGAACTCACATGTGTATCGGAAAGAGATTACAGGAATGATAATAATATTACTCATCTTTATTTTACAAAAAAAATCTCCTGAGTCAAACTTTATTTAAGATGATTTATGTTTGGGTTTTTTAACCCATGGGTGATTATAGTCTTAAATCATATAATGCTTGTTCTTGATAGAACAAGGAAGAAATGGGAAATAAAAATGCATGGGCACACTAAGTATTAGCAGGGGGCTGAAGTAAGACACATTTGTATTTAGACAATTCTCAGCTGAAGCCATGGGCGCGCTGGTTGGTTGAAGGAATCATCGTATTCAGATCGTTCTCCTAGCTGCCGCCTGGCCCTGTTTCATGTGTTGTTCCTGTGAACACGTGTTGTCCCCGAGGTTAAGAGTTCCAGCTGAAAGGCCAAGTGTGCATCTGGAAAAAGGCCCCACAGAGGAGCCTAGAAGCGTCTTCCTGAAAGGGGTGTGTGGGTCACAAGGGCCTCATCTCCTGTGAACAAACTCGTTTGGCCACGGGGCAGCTGCTGGTAAGACGTGGGGAAGGTGAGTGATGCGTGAACCAAATGTGTGAAGATGTCAGAGCGGGAATAAAGGCGCAAAGCAGCTGATAAAGGCGTTTATCTGCAATGGCTGGATTATCTGGCAATATCTATTGCATGACGAATGCTTTGAGTCCAGAACAGCTGGCTTCTGGGCATCAGTGAAACATCCTCTGAGCTTCCTGTTTGCTACGCTCCTCCTCGGACAGCAGCCCTGCTAGCCTCGTACAAAGTCCCCCAGCCACCTTGGGGTGTGGGGCTTCTCCCTCTGGAACTATGGACATTTGGGGTAGGAGAGCTTTGCTGGGGAGCTGTCGTGGGCACTATGGGGGGTTGAACAGCATCCCTGACCTCCACACCTCCATGCCAGGAGCCTCCCAGGTTGAGGCAATCAAAGCCATCCCTGGACATTGCCAGGAGTCCCCGGGAACTGAGGCTCGCAGTGGATCCCAGCTGAGAAGCCCTGGAAACCGTGCTGAGTGATCCTTACCTGAGCGGGGAGGACCACGCTGCGTGTGGAGGCCCTGGTAGGTCTTGCTCATGTAGAGTAACAGCCCCACTAACTGCAAAGAGCCCGCCCCGTAAACCGTCATTCCTGTATGGAAGCACCCCAAATGAGCACTTAGAGAAATCCTAATTTTAACTAGAATCGTAAATGCTATGATATCCCAGTGACTTCTCTTTATCGGCTACGCTTGAGAAAGCCTGATGTTCTTGGCAGTGGCAGTCACTGCTTTTCCCGACGACACATGTTCACATTGCACGTGGACCACACGTGTGTGCCGTGGAGTCCTGGAAACTGGCACCAGCTTGCTGGAGGCAGTGTGGCTGAGCCTGCCCAGACAGCCGAGGCCCTCCCTCTCTAATCACATCTTCCTCCCTCTCCATGCAGAGGTGATTAAAGTCTGTATAAAACTGGGATTATTCTGTTCCTTGAATATTTGGCAGAACTCTTGATAAAGTCACTTGAGTTTGATTTTTGGAGGAAAAATAATATGATTTTTAATTACTATTCCAATTTCTTTAGGAATTTTATATTTATTCAGAGTTTCCGATTCTTAAGTCAATTCCAGTAATGCAATTGTTTTCTTCATTGGCGTGAAGGCTCCAGAGTGTTTTCTCACCACATTCTCATCTCGACTGGAGCCGCTCGCTTCCCGTCCTCACTTTTAAATCTGAGCCTTCTCTTCCTGCCCCTCAATTATGTTGCTGTTTCCTTTCCTATTTGCCTTCTTGAGTACACATTTTGGCACACTTCTGTGCCCTTCTCTGCATTTTCTTTTCTTTTTTTTTTTTTTGAGACGGAGTTTCGCTCTTGTTACCCAGGCTGGAGTGCAATGGCGCGATCTCAGCTCACCGCAACCTCCGCCTCCTGGGTTCAGGCAATTCTCCTGCCTCAGCCTCCTGAGTAGTTGGAATTATAGGCAAGCGCCACCATGCCCAGCTAATTTTTTGTATCTTTAGTAGAGACGGGGTTTCACCATTTCAACCAGGATGGTCTCCATCTCTTGACCTCGTGATCCACCCGCCTCTGCGTTTTAACAGTAAGACAATCTTCTTAAATTCTTTAGCTATAATGAGTTTCTCCTCAAAGTTTCTAAGCATGCAGCCTTCAGAGTGTAGATGCTTTTCTGTGAGTTTGTTTGTATAAAACTGGAAGTGGTCACGACCCAGTAAGAATTCAAACATTGCCTTCACACCCACAAGGGCACGTGCTGGAGGTGGTTCAAGTCCAGGTGGGTGCACAGAGTGGACTTAGCCTGCGGTTCCAGCTTCTGTTCCAAACATCCACAGAGTTTTCATGTCACCGGAAAGGGGTCCTGATCCAGACCCCCAGAGAGGGTTCTTGGCCCTGATGCAAGAAAGAATTCAGGGCAAGTCCACCATGTGCAGCAAAAGCAAGTTTATTAAGAAAGTAAAGTGGTGAATGAACAGCTGCTCCACAGGCAGAGCAGGACGTTCCCAAGGAACGCGTAAGGGAAGGAACGCGTCCACCCTGGGCACAATGCTTGTTTATGTATAAGATCTGAAAAGATCATAGGGAGACGTGCTCTGCTACAGGGGCTTATGATAAAGGCTTTTGTTTGTTACTATATTTTGCAAGAATAGATACTATTATCTTTAAAGAAAAATTAGGAATGCTTCTGATCTTAAGATACCAGGATTGCAGGACAATCCTAAGTCTGGGTCTGTTTAGTAAATGCGATCAATCTGTTCCTTACACATCGAGAGTCTCGGAACACTTCACTGTCTGGATGCAGCCCAGCGACTCCCAGCCTCACTTTCCAGCCCTCACTCAAGATGGAGTCACTCCAGTTAGAATGCCTCCAACACTTGAGGATGCATCAATATTAAATCAGTAAGAGTAGACAATACAAATACCACCCTCGATCTCAAGAAGTGACCTGACAGCCTTTTAAAGCTACACTGTGTGTGTGCATGTGCTGGTGTGTGAGTGTGTGAATGTGCATGTATGTTTGTGAACGACATGTATGTTCGTGTGTGAACGAATGTGCATGTGTTTGTGTGCAAGTGACAGTGAATGTGTTTGAACGTGCATGTGTGTTAATGTGTGCATGTGTGAATGTGCGTTCATGTGTGTGAATGTGCACGCCCGTGTGTGATTGTGTATGTGAACATCTGTGAATGAGTTGTGAATGTGAGTGTGAATATGTGTGTGTGAATGAGTGTGTGTGTGCGTGTGTGCATGTGAGGATTTATGCACCAGAACTGCTCTAGGCATCCACATTAGCTTTCAATCCTCACAACAGCCTTGTAAGGCAGATGCTATTCTATTATTATTTACGTTAGTTTTATAGCTGCAGAATCTGAGGCTTAGCCACATGAAGTGGGTTTTTCAGGGCTGTTTGGCCGATGCAGGCTGTGGCACTCACCTGGTTCTGCTGTGCTCACTCTAATTGTGAGGCTGCACTGAGGCTCTGCTCGTTAGACATCCTGTGAGGACTTGGGTTGGTGCTGGAATTGGAGGGTGGCAAGCACTACATGTGCATGAGTGACATTTCATTACTGCCAGCACGGTCCCCCCTCCAGTGACCTTGTTTCAAGGAAGTGTGCTCCCATGTCCCAAGCACCCGCCCCGGGAAAAGATGGTGTGGACACTGTTGCTTCCAATACTGTGCCATTAATCTCCAGCAGCAAAAACGATGCCTGCTCTGAGCAGTTCAACCCCACGAGGGACATTTTGTATTCAACTTAATCTTTGCTTTATGTCTGTAATATCAAAGCATGTCCAAAGAGCCCATACACCATCAGAATCTGTTTATCGGCATAAGAGGTTTCGGCTTTAATTAAGGCAGCGGGGGAAGCGTTCCCTCAGAACTCAGCCCCTGCACTCGCAGAGAGCATCTCAGTATAGCGGCCACGTGGAGCCCAGCTCCGGCCTCCTTTGAGGTGCCTGGGGCCACTCGGGCTTTGCCCCAACAGTGACCATCACATTCCTCCCAGATTGCCGTGGTCCACACGGATGGCGGCTCACCAGCGGCTGCGCCCAGGTGTGGGCCGCCCTCTGGAGATGAGTGTGTGTATGCATTGGACTTTGAAGCCATGGACAGGGAAGGAAGGGGGTCAGCGGCTCTTCCAGCTTCCCCGCCCATCAGGGGCTGAGCCGTCATTAAACTCCAGGCTTCCTGCGCAGCTCAGGGTTCTTTCTGGCACAAAGCAGCGTGGGGCTGCGGTCTCCTGCCTTCACAGAGTCTTCGTCGTTTCTCTGCGTGTATCACTTGGGTTCCTTGGGCTCCTTGTGTCAGTGCAGACCAGGTCCCCCGCTCCCGTCATGGGGCAGGCCCGGGCTAGACACGTCGTGGCATGGATACCCTGCGCCTGCTGGATGTGCGGAGAGGATCCTGGGCAGCCTGAGACCGTTCCTGCCCCCGTCTGTCCCTGCAGCAATGAGTCCTGGTCACCTGTGTGTGCCCTGAACTATTCCCATAAATACGAATCTTGTCTGCTGACTCTATTTTTCATTTCTAGTTTTGTTTCTTATTTATATTCTCCTGGGGTTTTTATTGTAATGTCTTTGCTTTCCCTTGTGTTTTTAATTCCTTCATTCATTATTTTCTATGATTCTATTTTCTGAAGTTCCCAGGAGGCTAATCCAGCTCCTAATGTGTGTGCTAGCATGTGCTCATGAGGACTGTTGCTGTGTGTGGTTTGCAATCTTAGTTTAAGTTGGTCTTGGTTGGGGCTTTGTCTGTGAGAATCTCATGAGGCTTGAACTGAGAGATTCTCTGGCCAGTCCCTGCTGATACTGGGCTGGATAATTCTTCACTCTGGGGGCCTCCTGTGAAGGGTGTTGGAGCGTCTCTGGTTTCTACCCACTGGATGCCAGTCAGTGTCGTGACCATCACAGACATCTCCAGACCTTGCCGGCTGTCCCGGGGCAGAACCGCCCCCCGCTGGGAACTGCTGGCTGGTTCTCTGCTTGGTTCAGTCAACGTCATGGCATCGCTGGCCTGTGGTCACCTTTGTAAGTGATAATTTCTTGGCAGTCTTGCCCACAGAGATGCCAGTCTCACCCCGCTGTGCATGTCAGGCTACAGACACACATTTGACCTGGCTAAGCAGAGACCTTGTAACTTTCTGGAACCAGCTGGCCAGTTTCCTACCAGGTCACCCTCCAGGGAGGGGGAGCCCTGCCTGGCCCTGCTTTCCTTAGGATTGGTTCAGCTCTGCCTTCGTGCTGTGACGGCTGTTCTGTTATTGAGCTGTTCATCTTCTTTCTTTTCCTGATGTTCCATGCAGAGAATGGGGAGGAACTCCAGAGCTTTCAGAAGTAGCTCTGCAATCTCTTAAGTCAAGTACTTGGCTTAAAACACTTTTACTGTAGCATGTAATTTATGCCCATATTTAAAAATGTGTATTCTGGGAGAAAGAAAACCTTTTACAGCAAAATTCCAGGTTACACCTGATTATCCAGGTATTTTAATAATTATTCATCCCTGCCTGCAAAAAACTTGGACCACACAAAGCATTTGGCTACAAGGGAAATCAGCCTGTCCTGCAAGCCTGAGGCATGTGCTCTTCAGGGACCGGGGGACGGAGCGGGCGTCAAACCACAATGCTCCACAGTAATAACTCAGGCGACTCTCTGTTCCCTAGGGTGAAACTGGACACTCATTCGCCAGGTCGAAGCTGCTGGTCTCAGCTGTGATTTCACCAGTTCCCTGAAAGAGAATACCCTGTACCTTCACAGAGCCAGGTAAATCCAGAACCTGCCAGAATTTGGCAAGAAACCTCAAGTAGTACTGGGATTACTGTTTTTCATTTCAGAGAGTCTTCTAGGTGGGTTCTTGTGCCTTCTGCTGATAGTGAAGCTGAGACTCTGGTGGCTGTTGAGACACACCTGTCAAAGGCATGTGTCACAGGCATCCCAGAACTTAGGCACGGCCCCTTCAGAGCCTCGCCTGGGACTGCAGAGGACAAGGGAGCTCTCAGCTCGCAGGGCCGTCTGGCCACAGAGGGCTGGAGCAGCTGGGTTTGAACATTATGCTTCTTCGACAAACCGGACAGCTGCTGCTTATTCTGGGCAGTCTCTGAGGCAGCAGGTTCGGACGACTTCCTGCCACATTAGGAAGCTCCATCTTGTGAGCTCTGGGAGCCCAGTAGGTTGGAACTTTCAGAGCCTCTAATCCCCCAGAATGCGTGAGTAGCAGGGCGCAGGAAATCGCTACAGCAAATTTCCATGACCTAAGCGCTGACTGCTTTTGAATAAAATGAGGTCCCCTGCTCCAGCCCTCTGCCTGGCCAGCCCGCAGTCTCAGAGAAGCTCTCCCGCTTTGCAGACCTCTCTGCCCGCCCCCGACAGCTGCCCCCATAGCCCGTGCAGTATCGGATGCATGGGGCTCATCCGTGTCCCTCAATTCTGTGCTCCAGGCCATGTCCTTGACATGGGGTGTCGGGCACATAGATTGAGATCATGTGTTCACTGAATGAACCATGAGGCACAGAGGCACACACAACCACTTGAATCCTGACTGTGTCCCCCGCTTCTCATGCAGTGAACTTGGCTCTGAAGGTCACAGGTCCCCATGATTACCCAGCACTTCTCTCCTGCCCGCCATTGCAGTCCAAGGAGATTTCTCCCATTCAGAAGAGGCTTCTCCAGTTCTTCACTGGGGGTGCCAAGCTCCTACTGGCAAGCTAACTAGTGCCATTTTGTTTGACTCTTTCCCTCCGTTCTTCCCTCCCTGCTCCTTTTCATTTCACTTTTCTCCTCCTAAAATCTCTGGTGAATCACATGCTTGGGTCAAGTTGGCAGTCTGCGAGCTACACATGAGCATACCCACTATACCCCACTCTTTCCCGGTTCCTGCGTCGCCCTCGTGGTGGGTTTAAGCTTTAGTTGGCAGAGGTTCGAGTATATGCTTGTTAGCAACAACCATACAAAGACTTGATGTTGACGGGGGAAGGCAGTGGCCCTCGAACCTCAGTGATGAGACTTGCATGTTACTGGATTCCCCCCCGAGACCTACTAACTCAGGATGATTTTTAAATTGAGATAAGATTCACGTAACATTATATTTACCATTTTCATGTGCACAATTCAGTGGTTTTTAGTGTATTCACAATGTTGTGCAACGATCACCACTGCCTAGTTCCACAACTTTACGTCGCCTCCAGAGAAACCCAGAGCCATTAGCAGTCACTCCCCAATGCCCCCTCCCATCCCCTGGAACCCCCTACCCTGCTTTCTGTCTCTGTGAATTTACTTATCATGGATATTTTATTTTATTTTTTGAGGCAGTCTCACTCTGTCGCCCAGGCTGGAGTGCAGTGGTGCAAGCTTGGCTCACTGCAACCTCCACCTCCCAGGTTCAAGTGATTCTCTAATTTTTGTATTTTTTGGTAGAGACAGGTTTTCGCCATGTTGGCCAGGCTGGTCTCAAACTCCTGACCTCAAGTGATCCACCTGCCTCGGCCTCCCAAAATGCTGGGATTACAGGCGTGAGCCACCACACCCGGCTCAGACACTATATGTGACATTTTCTGTCCGGCTGCTTTCACTTAGTATATGGTTTATATCCACGCTGTGGCGTGAGAAGTACTTCATTCCTGTTCGTGGCTGGATCACATTCCCCTATGTAGGCCCCACATTTTGCTTATCCATTTATCAGTCGATGGAATTTGGGTTGTTTTCACTTCCTGGCTATTATAATAATGCCGCTGTGAACACTTATGCCCAGGTTTTTGTGTGAGCACATGTTTTCATTTGTCTTGAGTGTACACCTTGGAGTGGAATTGCCAGGTCACATGGGAACTGTACGTTTAAATTTCTGAGGAACTGCCAAACTGTTTTCCACTGTGGCTGTGACATTTTACATTCCCACCGGCAATGTACCAGGGTCCCGTTTCTCCACAGCCTTTCCAAAATTTGCTGGGTGTTTTTGTTTTTTCATTGGTTTGATATAGCTACCCTAGTGGATGGGAAGTGGTATCCTGTAGTTTTCGTTTGCATTTCCATAACGACTAATGCTACTGATCACTTTTCATGTGGTTCTTAGCCATTCACATATTTCCCTTGGAGCAAAACCTATTCAAATCCTCTGCCCATGTTTAAATTGGGTTGTTTGTCATTCGTGGTTGAGCTGCAAGAGCTCCTAGCGTTCTGGATACTAGACTCTTACCAGATATGTGACTTGCTCTTTTTTTTTCCCACCGTTAGTTGTCATTCATTTTTCTGGTGCTGTTTTCGATATAGAGAAGAACATCATTTGAGTGAAGTCCAGTTTCTCTTTTTCCTTTCGTTGCTTGTACTTTTGGCGTCCTGTTTCAGAAACCAATGTCTAATCCACAGTCACGAAGAATTACACTTCTGTTTTCTTCTAAGTGTGTTTTAGGGTTTTAGCACTTATATTAAGGTCTTTGATCTAGTTTGAATTAATTTTTATATATAGTGCGATGCAGGGGTCTCTCTTGGTCCATTCAGTGTTGCTATAAAGGAATACCTGTGGCTGAGTAATTCATTTTAAGAAGAAGGTTTGCTTAACTCGTGATTCTGATGTCTGGAAAAGTTCAAGATCGGGCATCCGCATCTGATGAAGGACACAGGCAGTTTTAGTCATGGCAGAAGACGGCACGGAGCTGGTGTGTGAAGAGACCACACAGAGAGGGAGGAAGCAAGGGTTAGGGGTGCCAGGCTCGTTCAACAGCCAACTCTGGAGGGCGAGAACTGACTCATTACCATGAAGACACCACCCAGCCATGTGTAAGGGATCCACCTCCATGACTCAAACCCCTTCCATTAGGCCCCACCTCCAACACTGGGGATCAAATTCCGCTGTAAGATTTGGAGGCCAATATCCAAACCATAGAAGGTTCAACTTTATTTTTTACATGTGGATAACCATTTGTTGGAGATATTATTATTTCTCCATTGAATAGTCTTGACAACCTTGTCAAAAATGAATTGACCATAGATCTATGGGTTCATTTCTGGACTTTCGATTCTGCTCCATTAATTTTTACATCTCCCCTTTTGCCGATACTACACTCTTGATTGCTGTAGCTTTATGCTTAGTTTGAGTAAGTAGTAATGTACTAGTGTATACTCGCATTACTATAAAGGAATACCTGAGACTGTGTAATTTATAAGGAAAAAATGTTTAATTAGCTCATGATTCTGCAGGCTGCAAAGGAAGCATGGTGCTAATGTCTCATCAGCTGCTGGGGAGGCTTCAGGAAGCTTCCAGTCATAGCAGAAGGCAAAGGGGGAGCAGGCACATTAATGGTAAAAGCAGGAACAAGGTTGGGGGGTAGTTACCACACACTTTTAAATGAACAGAACTCATGAGAACCCAATATTTCGAGGACAGCACCAAGAGGATGGCACTGAGCCACAAGAAATGCACTCCTGTGATCCAGTCACCTCCCAGCAGGCCCCATCTCCAACACTGGGGATTACATTTCAATATGAGAGTTAGGTGGAGTCATGTAATAAAATTGTATCAAGTAAGTTTGAGCCCTCCGACTTCATTCTTTGTCAAGATTGTTTTGGCTACCTTGCATTTCCAGTGGAATTTTAGGGTCAACTTGTTAATGTCTTCAAAAAAATTACTGGGATTTTCGTACAATTGGATTAACTCTGTTGACGAATTTAGGGAAGATTGCCATCTTAACAATATTGAGTCTTCAATACATGAACATGGGATGTCTTTTCATTCACCTAGTCTTAAAATTTCTTCCACCAATGTTTGTAGTTTTCAGTGTCCAAGTCTAAGTCTTTCCACCTCCTTGGTTAAGTTTATTCCTAAGTATTTTATTCTTTCTGATGCTCTTTTAAATGGATTTTTTAACTTCCTTTTCTGATTGTGCACTGATTTTGCATAGAAATACAACTGATTTTTTTATATTGATCTCATGTCTTTCAATTTTGCTAAACCCATTCTCATAGTGGTGTGTGTGTGTGTGTGTGTGTGTGTGTGTGTGTGTGTTCTTTAAGATTTTCTGCATATAAGATCATAAGATCAAGTCATCTGAAAATATACTTTTACTTCTTTCTTTTGAGTCTGGATGCCTTTTCTTTCTTTCTCTTGTTTAATTTTTCTGACTAGAATTTCCAGTACAATGTTAAGTAGAACTGATGAGAGCAGGCATTTCAGTCTTGTTCCTGGTCTTAGAGGGAAAGGATCCAGTTTTTCACCGTTGACAATGAAGTTAACTGAGTTTTTCCTATGTTGAGGAAGTTCTCTTTTAGTCCTAGTTATTGAGGTTTTCTTTAAATCATGAAAGGATGTTAGACTTTGTCAAATCCCCTTTCTGCATCTATTGAAATTATCACATTTTTCCCTTCATCCTATGAATATTTATATATTAATTTTTGTGTGTCATACCACCCTTGTATTCCTGTGATAAATCTCTGATAAATGATCACATGGCCATCATATACAATCCTTTTAATATGATGCTGGATGTATTTTGCTTGTGTTTTCTTGAGGATTTTTGCCTCTGTTGTTGTTGTTTTTGAGATGGAGTCTTGCTCTGCTGCTCAGGCTGGAGTGCAGTGCATGATCTTGGCTCATTGCAACCTCCACCTCCCAGGTTCAGGCAATTCTCCCTGCCTCAGCCTCCTGAGTAGCTGGGATTACAGGCACCCACCACCACACCCAGCTAATTTTTGTATTTTTTAGTAGAGACAGGGTTTTGCATGTTGGCCAGGCTAGTCTTGAACTCCTGACTTCAGGTGATCCGCCTGCCTCAGCCTCCCAATGTGCTGGGATTACAAGTGTGAGCCATTGTGCCCAGCCTTGCCTCTCTTTCTATCAGGGTTATTGGTTTGTAGTTTTCTTTTCCCATGATGTCCTTGCCTCCTCAGAGAATGGTTATGAAGCATTCCTTCCTCTTCGGTCTTTTGACAAGTTTGAAAAGGATTGGTATTTGTTCTTTTTTAAATACGTAGTAGAGTTTGCCAGTAAAGCCATCTTGTCCTCGGAATTTTGTTGGGGAAAGTTTTTTTTAATTACTAATTTAATCCTTCTTTGTTATAGCTCTATTCAGATTTTCTATTTCTCCCTGAGTCAGTTTGGTACTTACGTATTTCAAGGAATTTGTTCACATCATCCTCCTTATTTAATTTGTTGGTATGCAACTGTTCATGGATTGACCCTTTTATCATTACATAATGTCCTTCTTTGTCCCTCACAACAATTTTTGCCTGAAAGACTATTTTGTCAGAAATTAGCATGGCCACTCCAGCTCTTTTTCTTTCTTTTTATTTTCAAGGTATTTCTCTTTAAATATAAAGAGATTCTTACATGGACATTATATGCTTGGATTATGGTTTCTATTGTTGTTATTGTTTTTAATCTATTAAGCCAATCTTTGTCTTTTAATTGTTGAGTTTAATCCATTTACATTTAAGGTGACTCTTGATTAGGAAGGACTTCTGCTAGTTTGCCATTTCTTCTCCCTGTGTCTTACATATTTTTTGTTCTTCTGTTGCTGCCTTCTTTTGTGTTAAATAGACATTTTTCCAGTGTGCCATTTTAATTCCCTTGTGGTTTCTTTTGATGGCCAGGCTGGTCTTGAACTCCTGGCCTCAAGCAATCTGCCAACCTCGCCCTCCCAAAGTGCTGGAATTACAGGTGTGAGCCACCATGCCTGGCCTCTCTCTCGTTTTTGAAGGACAGTTTTGCCAGATACAAATTTCTTGGTTGACAGGTTTTTTTTCCTTTCAGTTCATTAAATATGTCATCCCACTGCCTGCTGGCCTCCATAGCTTCTGAGGAAAAAAATTAACTATTAATCTTACTGAGGCTCCACCATACATGGTAAGTTGCTCCTCTCTTGCTGCTTTCAAAATTCTCTCTCTCTCTCTTTCTGAAGAGTCTCTCTATTGCCCAGGCTGGGAGGTTGCTACAATCTTGACTCACTGCAGTCTTCACCTTCCCAGTTCAAGTGATTCTCCTGCCTCAACCTCCTGAGTAGCTGGGATTACAGATGACTGCTACCATGGCTGGCTAATTTTTGTATTTTTAGTAGAGACAAGTTTTCACCATGTTGGTCAGCCTGGTCTTGAACTGCTGACCTCAGATGACTCATCCACCTTGGCCTCCCAAATTGCTGGGCTTACAAGTGTGAGCCACTGTGCCTGGCCAGTCTTTGTCTTTAGACAGCTTGATTATGGTGTGTCAGTGTTGATGTCTTTGAATTTATCTTACTTGGAGTTTTTTGAGTATCTTAGATGTGTAATGTTTTTCATCAAATTTGAAGGGTTTTTTTTTAAACCATTATTTCTTCAAATATTCTTTCTTTCCTGTTCTCTTTCCTTTTGAGACTCTCATTATGCAAAAGTTGGTACATCTGATGGTATCCCACAGGTCTCTTGGGTGCTGCTCAGTTTTCTTCAGTTATTTTCTTTCTGCTGCTCAGATAGGATACTATGAAATGATGTATCTTCAATTTCTCTGATTCTTTCTTAAGCCTGTTCATATCTGCTGTTGAGATCCTCTAATAAGCTTTTCATTTCAGCTATTACACTTTCAACACATAATTTCTATCACTTTTTTAATAACTTCTCTTTATTGATATCCTCTGTTTGGTGAGACATCATTCTCACAAATTACTTTAGCTCTTTGAAGATATTAAATACAGCTTATGTGACATCTTTTTCTAGTGAATCCAATATCTGGGCTTCTTCAGGAATATGAGTTGCTTTTTCCTGTCTATGAGTTACACTTTTATATTCTTTGTAAGCCTTGTAAATTTGTGTTGAAAACTGTAGATTTTTAATAAGTGACAGTTCTGGAAATCGGACTCTCCCCTCTCCCCAGGACTTTTTTGTAACTACTGTGGTTTGCCTAGTAACTATTCTTTGTCTTATGTGGCCCCTGATGTCTCTGTTCCAGTAGCTTAGTGGGCAGCAAGTGATTGGACATAGATTCTTAAATGTCTGAAATAAAAACTAAAACTTGTTTTTTGCAGATGGGCTCTGTGTATGTCTTGGGGCCACCTTCAGCATCAGCCAGGCTGGTCAAACCTCTGTCTTATCACCTCCTGCTCGCAGAATCTGAAGGTCAGCCAGAAAAGTGACTTTTGGGACCTCTCCGGCCTTTCCCAGCATGTGCACACCCCACCATGTGCGTGCCCTTCCACATTCCCAAGAATTTGTTGGAACTTTTTCACGCCCTTATTTCCCAAATCATCTCATTCCCCAGCCTTCCATCCCAAGCTTTTTGTGAGGCAGTGGCCCTAACTCTCATCCATTGCCTCCGGCAGCAATAGCTAAAACACTTTCCTATAAACGTTTCCTGACAAAAACTGCCCAGGTGGCTGCCTTTGCACTGAGGGATTTCCAAGTCACAGGAGATGAAGGCGGGCCCTTTGAGCAATCTTCCATGGAGCCACAATCATTATGATCCTTAGTGAAGGAGGCCTGTGCGTCTCCACCCAGTACTGGTGCTGGTAGCCGGAATGCAGACTCCCACTTTCAAGACCTCAGCGGAGCGGGGGTGCAGGGTATGTGACACGGCCAAAGCCCTTTGTTGTTACTGTTACCAAGTCTCAGCTGTTCTTTCTGTGTCCCATCGTTGATGCAAGCTTTTGGTTAGTGTCCGGAGTCCCAAAAAAGTTGAGTCTCGACGGTTTTCTCCCAGGCTTTTCCCGGTGTTAAGGTAGGGATGGACTTCTGGAGCTCCTTACTCCGCAGTGTCTCCGCCTCACAGAATGCTGAGTAGGGTCCCCTTCGTGCTCTGACGTGGCTGGTCCGCGGCGCACAAACTAAACGGGGGATGCGTCTCTCCCTCCAGACATCGCGTCGGCCTTACTGGTCGGCGGGGTCCGTCCTGAAACATCTGGCTCTTTTCGGTTTGCATCGATTTGTCAAAACTCCGCTGGACGCTTGTTCCAGGCCCGTAGTTGGAGAACACCCGGCTGTTCTCTTGGCGATAACTCAAGGCCAGGTCGCCACTGGGCGGGGTCCCCGGACGCGAGGCGCCCCCGCGGGAACGAGGCGCAGACATGGCGCCTTCGGAGGGGCGGGAACGGGAGCGGGGCGGGCGGAGGGGCCGCGGTTCGGTGCCCGCCCAGAGCCTGGATCCCCGCGGGCGGACGCGCTCCCCAGTTCCGCTCTCGCGGCCCTAACGCGCTCCGTTCCTTTTGCAGGCGCGGCCTCCTGATCCCGGCGGGAGCCCCTGGGTCCGTCCGGTCCCGCGCATGGAGCCATGGCCCTGCTCCCCCGGCACGCGGAGCCCCCTGGCGGCGCCGCGGTGGGCGGCGCGGCCCGCGCCCGGCACGTCATCATCAACGTGGGCGGCTGCCGCGTGCGCCTGGCCTGGGCCGCGCTGGCGCAATGCCCCCTCGCGCGCCTGGAGCGCCTGCGCGCCTGCCGCGGCCACGACGAGCTGCTGCGCGTGTGCGACGACTACGACGTGAGCCGCGACGAGTTCTTCTTCGACCGCAGCCCGTGCGCCTTCCGCGCCATCGTGGCGCTGCTGCGCGCGGGGAAGCTGCGGCTGCTGCGGGGCCCGTGCGCGCTGGCCTTCCGCGACGAGCTGGCCTATTGGGGCATCGACGAGGCGCGCCTGGAGCGCTGCTGCCTGCGCCGCCTGCGCCGCCGCGAGGAGGAGGCGGCCGAGGCGCGCGCGGAGCCGTCGGAGCGCGGGGCGCGCGGGAGCCCGGCGCGCGCCCTGGGGCCCCGGGGGCGGCTGCAGCGCGGCCGGCGGCGCCTGCGCGACGTGGTGGACAACCCGCACTCGGGGCTGGCGGGCAAGCTCTTCGCCTGCGTGTCCGTGTCCTTTGTGGCCGTCACGGCCGTGGGCCTCTGCCTGAGCACCATGCCGGACATCCGCGCCGAGGAGGAGCGGGTGAGCACGGGGCGGGGACGGGGCAGAGCTGGGGCTGGGCTGCGGGTTAGTGAAGTGGGAGGAGGGCTGAGCTGGAGGCGCGGGGGGCAGAGGAAGCACCGCTGGTGGTGGTCTTAGCAAACCCCACCCCCCAGCGGGAGACAGCAGAGGCTCCAAGTTACATGGGGTTTCAGGACGCAGCGTCGGTCCATGGGCCTCCGCCAGAAACTGCTCTGCTCGTCAGGCCCTCAAAGTTTGAACAACATGGAGCTAAAATATTGGGTATCTGGGGCCTAGGGAATTATGTGACATTTGGTCATTGTGGACCAAGGAGACCCAACCACGTTGTTCCAGGGCTGGAGGACGATGCCAGGGCCAGGCAGGCTTCTGGCTATGGAACTGAAGTCTGGGTGCCGAGGTCTGGGTTCTGAGAGGTCTGGGTGCTGGGAGGTCTGGGTGCTGAGCGGTCTGGGTGCTGGGAGGTCTGGGTGCCAGGGTCTGGGTGCTCAGAGGTCTGCATGCCAGAGTCTGGGTTCTGGGAGGTCTGGGTGCTGAGAGGTCTGCGTGCCAGAGTCTGGGTTCTGGGAGGTCTGGGTGTCAAGGTCTGGGTGCTGGGAGGTCTGGGTGCTGTGTTGTAGGGTCCAGCCCTGCTGGGTCTAGAGGGTATTCTCTACAGGTGCAGAAACGAGAGACTGTAGAAATAAAGACACAAGACACTGAGATAAAGAGGTAAAAAGTTTGGGCCCAGGGGTCCACTACCTACTGAACGGAGTCCGGTAGTGGCCCCAAGTGCCTGGACACTCTGACTTTTATTGGGTACAAAGTAGGGGTAGGGAGAATAGGGTGAGCTCAAGCAAATCACATGTCTAAGGAACAAAGGGGCTGAGACTTGCAAGTAGCTGAACAGGGGGCCCAGGGCTTTCAAGTAGCCGATGAAGGGGACAGCGAGATGCGTCAGCACTGTATGCTGTGCTTGCCAAGTAAGAACAAAGGCGTCAAAAATAATGCTACTTCTTACTGTCTTCAAAAGAGGAACCAGGTGCACAAGTAGGGAGTGAAGGCAGACACCTGCCTATATAGCACAGCATCACGGAGAGACGGTCAACCCCCGGGTAGCTGCAGGTTGGGCTGACTGATATCAGTCCTTCCATAATAGCTCAGGGGAGTCGAGTGTTTTCTGACCTGCCCAAGGACAGGAATGTTCCCTTCCAAGGTCTGCTGAGTAGCGGTGCTTCCCCGAGCACTGGCGTTACTGCAGAGATTTTAGATGCCCTCCAGCAACCCTTACGCAGGTGTGACAGAGGGCTGGCTTTTGGCATTCACCACCAGTCAGTGTTCCCCAGGTATTAATGCTCTTGCCTCCTGGCCACATTCCAAAGCGTCCCTCATCAGTCCCTAACCACAGCGACCTAAAGTTCCTAAGTATGCATAAAGCACAAGAAGGCTTTGATCAAGCCTTAGTATTCGATAAGACTATCTCATCACTCATGATACTTAATATTCAATAAGACTAATATCCAATCACTCATGATACTTATTCCTAACTAGAGTCTTTTTTCTATACTCTGTTTATCAGGCAGGAACTGGCTGAGGCTTCAGTCTCCTGCTTCGGCACTTATGAGACTTTCCTCCCACACTGGGAGGTCTGGGTGCTAAGAGGTCTGGGTGCTGAGTGGTCTGGGTGCTGAGTGGTCTGGGTGCTGAGGTCTGGGTGTGGATCTTCCTGCCTCTCTCCTGACTTCCTGCCCCATCCATCCCGTCCCCACTAACCTGAGAAGACCTGTGCAGAGTGTGTATCATTGTGGATCAACCTCTGTTACCATGAGGAGGCAGGAGAAGGCGAAAACTTGTCAGTGTGTGTCGTGGTACGTTCTGGAAGCGTCTGGGGAAGGACCATGAGCATCAAGCCCTAGGCCTGGGGGTTTGTGTTGTCGGAGTGGTGGGATATCTGGACAAGGGGCCATGACTGTCTGAACAGGTGTAGCTGGGCATTGCTCTGGAAAAGTCTCCCTGCATTTTCGGATGGCCACACCAGGAGGCAGAGCACCCCATCAAGGTGGGGCTCGGGCATCCCTCCCCTCAGCACTGGCCTCCCTGGACTGCATGGAGGCCCCTGCACCCCTAACGGGGTAGAGCACCCACCTTCAGCACTGCAGAGCCTATGGCTGCCTGGGGGACACCTTGTCATTGAAAGGCACAGCAAGGAGCTGAACTGACCCAAGGCCGTGGTCCCAGTGCAGATTTGAGGTCAGTGTAGATTTGGAATCCATGCAGTCTGGTTATCTGGTGTCCGGGCTGCCTTTCCCAGTCATCCTCATAAGGTCCAGGTCCTGATTATGCTTCCAAAAGGTCCCCAAGTGTTTGGATATCCTCGGTCAGATGTCCAGGAGGAGAAATTCATTTGTGTCACGTTAGAGAATCTGAGAAGTCTGGGCTGCCCCAGCTATAGAGGTCAACCCAGGAACACCAGCCCTAGCCCTTACTGTGTAACCCAAATCCCCAGATCCTCCTGATACGTGCCCCTAAATCGGTTGTCTGGTTACGAAGCAGTCGCCCTCTGCATGGGGCCTGGTGACACGTGTCCCAGTGTTGCAGCTGCTGCAGCTGACCAAAGGCCTCAGTAATTGTTGTGTGGGTGAAGAGCCGAGCAAGATGGTTCTCACCCCGTCCTAAGGGAGCATTCCAAAGCCTGCGAATTGACATGTTAGTGACATCACAAAACGGGAAGCCAGGGCACTTCTGAGCGTCCAGCTCGGGGCTAGTTAAGGATGTCACCTCCTGTCCACTGGACTGATAGTATGTGGGGAACGGTAAAATGTTGGTGATTCCCATGAAAATCGCTCAGCCTCACTTATAATTAAATACATGCTGAATCCCAGACAGTGCAAGCCCCTGCCCAGCTCAGGCCTCAGACGAGCTGAGTCACTGGCTGACTGTCCCAAGCTAGCCACTGAGGGTCGGTGGTGGGACTCTAACCCCGTGCTCCCTGGAGAGCACACTGGTGCAAGCGCTTCGATGCTGTTTGCCAGAACACGAGTTCTTGAGAAATAGAAGCTGGTGTTACTGACAAAATGTGAGCTCTCTGATGAGATCAAGTCCAGCTTCCACACAGGGTTGGCTTCTGCAGGGTTTTCTGCATGCACTGTGCTGTCCGAGGTGCAGGAGTGGGGGTGCAGGAGCTATGAACACCCTACACACAGCTCTGCAGACACTGGGAAGACCCCAAGCCAGAGTCTAGCCAGGGCAGCCTCCCAGGGTCTCCTGGGTGCCTCAGAGAATTTGGGAAGTCCAGGGCGCAGGTTGGTTTCAGTGCCTGCCCCCTGCTGAGTCTCCTGCCCCTGGGCTTTGACCCGGATGGGGGCAGCAGCTGCCTGTGGGGAAATGCCTGGTCCACTGCAGACAGTGGGTGCTAAAGAAATAGGAAATGGTGTCACTGCCCCCTAGGAGGAAAAAGGCTCATATTCCATCCACCATCCTTTCTTTATTTTGGCAAACCATGCTGAAAAGTTGCCATTCTAACCCATTTTAAGCTCCCAGTTGAGGGGCACTAAGCCGTTCGCTGCTGTTGAGCAGCTGTCACCACCACCATCTTCAGGACTTTTCCGTCTTCCCAAACTGAAGCTCTGTCCCCACAAAACACTGACTCCCCACCCCAGCCCTGGCGCCTCTGTCTGCTGCTGTGTCCAGGGCTCTGAGGACTCCAGGGACCTCCTGAGTGTAGAGTCACAGTCTGTCCTTCTGTGACTGGCTTATTGAGGTTCATCCACGTGGTAGCTCATGTCCAGGTTTTCTGACTTCTTACAGCCGAGGAATATTCATTCCATCGCACAGATGCACCTCTCTGCCCTCCTCTGCCTTCCACCAGAGACTCTGTAGTTTGGGCCTGGTGGGCAGAGCTGCAGACGGCCTCAGCCCAGGGCACCAGAGCCCGCAGTCCTGAAGTAGCAATAATGTTAACAATGGTTAGACCTGGTTAGCAGGGACACCTAGCTAAATAAGAAGCTATTGTACATGGGCATTAAGCTGGATGCAGTGGTCGCACCTGTATTTCCACCACCTCAGGAGGCGGAGGCTGGAGGAGCACAGCAGGTTAGGAGTGGGAGGCCCACCCGAGCAACATAGGGAGACCCCATCGCTACAAAAATGTAGCCAAGTGCAGTGGTGTGCGCCTGTGCTCCCAGCTACTTGGGAGGCTGAGGTGGGGGAATTGCTTGAGCCCAGAGATTCAAGGCTGCAGTGAACCATGATTGTGTCAACACGCTCCAGCCTGGGTGACAGACCAGACCCTGCCTCAAAAAACAACTAATGTGGGTGTTGCTGAGGACACCTGCTGGGAGCACAGCCAGCAGTCATCCTGCGTGCTCCCTGTTGCTACAAAACAGACCACTTAGCTTGAGACAACAGCTTCATTCCCTGACAGCTCTGCTGGGAAGAAGTCCACGGTGGGGGTCCTGGGGTGAAAATCAAGGTGTGGCAAGGCCACTTCCTTCTGGAGGCTCCAAGGGAGCCGTTTTCTGCCTGTTTAGCTTGTGAGGGCTATGGGCGCGTGGCCCCTTCCCCTGCCTCTGGAAGCAGGACTCTGTCCTCTGCTTCCCTGTGTCGCCTCCTCTCACCTCCATCATCCCCTCCTGTGGGGACCTCCTGAGGACCCTGAGCCCACCGGCCACCCAGGACCATCTCCCATTTCCAGGTCCTTGGCTCCGTCCCACCTGCACCTGCAGAACCCCTCCCGCCTGTGAGGTGATGCATTCACGGGTCACAGGCACCAGAGCGTGGACCTCTCTAGGGCCATTATCCAGCCTGCCATGGTCATGAAAGCACGCAAGCCTGAGCTCTGTGCAGCAGCCCCAGGCTGAGGGCTGCTGGGTTTGCCATGCATCCCACATTGGCAACCACATTTGCCCATCAGCTCCCGATGTGCCTGACACACATCTGCCATCCTCCCTGACACCTGGGAGTCACCAGGGTCCAAGCACCCGGAGGAGGGGGCGTGCATGCCACAGCTCGGTGCTGCTGTCCGGGGTTGGAGGAAGCCTAGGCGTATTTGCACGCAGCCTCTCAAAGTGCTGAAGCCACATTGTCTCATTGCCCCACGGCGCCTAGCTTCTGGTGGCTCTGTGAGGCTGCAAAGCCCTGTGCTGGCGGGACCCAGCTTTTCAGGCTGCTTTTTAGCCGTGGTGTAGACATTTAAATCTAGGCTGTAGGGACAGAACGGGCCTGAGGTCAGAGCTGGAGTGGGAGTTGTCACCTGTTCCCAGCTGGCCGAGGCTGAGCCAGGCAGGAACTCCCACTTCCGGCCCCAGCCATGCGGGCTGGTGGCACCGCCTGTGCTTCCCGTTGCCCTTGCAGGGCCTCCAGGGAGTCTGTGCCCTCTCGGAGTTTAGGCCGTGGACGGCTGTTGGAGGAAGCCACACCACCTCTCTGCTCCCAGGCGAGGCCCCCCACGCCACAGGTGCCCCATGAACATATGGACGGGATCACTGGCTTCAGCTGCCATCGGCCCTAATGGCCACGGGATAATTGGCAGGGAGAGTGTCTCGTGAAACGTGTGTCTGGGGTGAAATTAGGTGATGATTGTAACGATGTGGTGTGGTTTGGTGTCTCGTGGGCTCTGTTGGCTTCCTGCCAGTGGATGTGGCCTGGTGACACGCACCTTGAGGATCTGCGTGCTGTGGAGAGATGGGCGCCGGCGGCGGTGTCCGTGCCCACAGAGCTCCGTGCTCCCTCTGTGCCAGGGGCTGCCGTGCAGCCTGGATGGTGCGAGCACCCGCGGGCTGGCTGGAGGCCAGAACAGGCTGTGCGTCCTCCCGTTGGAGACCTGCCTGCTGGCCCACCCGCCATCCGTGGAGGTTTGTGGCTGGAGGTTGATTTTTTAAAATCCATTGCTTCCTCGTACATTCAGGCTGATTTTTGGCTCTGTGAATTGATTTTTTCTTTTAAACTCACATAATTAAATTAAGACTAGTATAATTAGTTATGGATTTCATGACTAGGATTTGAAGCACTGAACTCACTGAGAATATTTTTGCAACAGCTTTAAAAACTGGTGGCCAAGTTTCTTCTGCATGTGGGCAGACGTCGCAGATGCGGAGTTGTGTCGCCTTGCAGAGCGAGAGCTTTGCAGATGCCAAGTTGTGTTGACCCTGGTTCTCTGGAGGTGCAGGATGAAAGGGCATGGCCTAGAAAGGGGCTGATTGGCAGGCGTCGGCTCACCCAGTCCTGGAGGCTGGGAGGCCCCACGCTGCAGTCAGCACACGGGAGACCAGCGAGCCCAGGTCTGAGCTCCAGCCCAAAGACCAGCACCGGGAGACCAGGAAGAGCTGTGGTTCCCATCGAGCCTGAGGCAGGAGAAAGGTCCCAGCCTGAGGCCAGGCAGGAGGATTCCCTTCCGCTGGGGAGGGTCAGGCACAGGCCTCCACGTTCCGCCGTTGGGGTGTCTGTCCACCTGTACCTGCGTGAGGCTGAGCCCTGCAAGCTGACAAATCGTACTTCCCGGCAGCACAAAACGTGGTCACGTCTGTCACATCCTATCCTTGTGGGACCCTTGACGCCCTGACTGGCTGCGTGGCAAGGGCAGGATGGGGGCGTGGCAAGTCCTCACCTGGCCCTGCAGCTGCAAGCAGAGTTGTCCGGGACCTGAGCACCGGGTGGCAGGTTCTGTGTTCGGAGCTGATTTCTTCAGAAAGAGCAGGCAGAGGGACTCCCTAGCGCAGCTGCACAGGGCCGCAGCCCCTTCCCATCCGTGAGGTATAACAAGGGCTGTGTTAGGGCCATAGCAGATCCGAACTTAGGGATCTTGGTGAGCATCTGACCCCCCGTCTTGCAGCAGCATCCAAGTGGGTAGTGCAGGACCAGCCCGTGGCCCTCCCACATTCCAGGAACCTCCCGTGCGTGCCATCAGTGTCCATCCAGGGGCAGGAGAGGGTGGGGCAGGCGGCCGCTGTGACGCCCTGGCGGAGCCCCTGCATCCGTCTGCATCCCATCAGCCTGGACATCTGCAGCGCAGAGGAGTAGGCAGCACCGTCCTAACCTAGAGGCCACAGGCCCAGGCCAAACTGTGGCTGTTCTTTACCAGGGAGACAGGTTCCGGTCCACAGCCGCTGCCACCACAACATTGGCAGCAGCAGACCCCCGCCAGCACCAGGTGGGGACCCGCAACAGGTGTGTCACGGGGCTGCAGGGTGCCACTGGGCCGAACTTGGGAGGCGGGCAGGGCCCAGTGATGGCAGCGCTCCTGTGTGTGTGGCCGGCTGCCGACCCTGGCAGCCCTCAGCGCCCCGTTGAGGGATCGGAGACACCAAGGAAGCTTCAGGAGGCCCGGAAGCGCGCTGGGCATGGATGAAGATACAGTGCTGCATTTTCTGCTCTGCTTCCTGCACAGATCTGATGGGGGAAATGGGAGATTTGTGCTTTGGATTATCACTTTAGTCTGACACACACACACACACACACACACACACACACACACACACAACCCTCAACTCCCTGATATAAACACTTCAATTTTGTGTGTATGATGGAGTCCCACTCTGCCACCTATGTTGGAGTACAGTGGTGTGATCATGTCTCACTGCAGCCTCCACCTCCCAGGTTCAAGCAGTGCTCCTGCCTCAGCCTCCCAAGTAGCTGGGACTCCAGGCTTGCCACCACACCTGGCTAATTTTTTGTATTTTTAGTAGAGACAGGGTTTCACCGTGGTGGCCAGGCTAGTCTTGAACTCCTGACCTCAAACAATTCACCCGCCTCAGCCTCCCAAAGTGCTGGGATTACAGGCATGAGCTATTGCATCTGGCCAGTTCTTTTTCCATAAAATCCCTCCCAGGTCTCCGGTCTCTCTTCTTGCCGCAATATGAGGCACAGTCGAGAGCTGGCTCAGTTCTCAGACCCTAAGTGTGACTCGCACTGCCTTCCAGCTCTGGTTCAGACAGCAACAAGCCTTGAAACATTCTGTTCTGGCCTCAGTTTCCTCCTCAACCACATGCAGATTCTTCAGAGCTGTTGAGATTAAGTTGAATATGTGCATTGCCCTGGACAGCACTCAGCACACAGAATCAAACAGCGAGGTTTCCTCCCTTTTCGAAAACCAGGAAACGGAAGCCTTGTGTGGCCCTGTGTGCGGCAGTCATGGGGAGGGCTCTGTGGGGTGGGGGGCCCTCCGTGGGCTGCCCTCCTGTGATGATAGTAGCTGTTGGTCTGCAGAGACAGCCAGGAGGCTCACAAAGGGATCCTCTAGGAAGAAGCCAGGCAGCTCCGTGGGGGGAGCCTGGGTACGGGAGGGGTGCAGGGCAGGCCAGAGTGGTTTTGGGAAAGGCAGCACCCTGGCGGGAGAAAGGGAATGCATGTTCTTGTTTCGTCCCAGGCTTGAGGGTTTGGCTCTGGCTGGGGACTGTCCTGTCTGCTCAGTATTTCCCGCTCCATCCGGATCACTCAGAAGACTCTGTTTCTTCTTCTTGGACTCTCTTGGATTGTTGTTCTGTTCACTCCTGTTCCCCCTGTCGCTCCGGTGGCTGGCCTGCAGCGCCACTCCAGCTGCCCTCCCCCCCAGCAGCCTCCACAGATCCTCCGTGTGGCCACCGGCCCCTCTCAGCACATCCAGGCCTGTGCCTGGTGTGTGCAGCTATAAGGGACGTCCAGGAGTCCTGCCCTAGCTGTCCAGCTGTGAGCCCTGGGCAGGAGCATTTTCCTGGGAGCCCAGCACACCCCATGTCCTCAGTGTCTGTTCACAGCATCTGAACTTCGATTTGGAAAGCAGGAGCCTTGGAGGAAAGTGGGGGAGGCTGCGGAGCTGCCCTGGTTAGAGCTGGCCACCACAGTGTCTGCTGAGCTGCCTTCCATACTCTGCCGGGAGATGCCTGGGAGTCTGGGGGAGTGGATTTAGCCCAAAGAAGGCAGCAGCTACGGGTCGAGGTCCAGACTGTAAGATGTGCAGGCCTTGATGCTGATGGGATGTCATTGGCAGTGACGTGCTCATGCCCCAGAGGCCACTAAAGAGTCAGATATGTTTCCAGCAGCTTCAGGCCCTTGACAGGGATGTCCCGAGGGCAGCCACCTGCTCCAGCACGTCCCACTGGGAACAACCGATCAGGTAAAGCCTCAGGTCAGGTGTGAGGGCAAGAGGCCAGGCAGGTACCGCTCTCCTGACAGCCTCGGGAATTCTCAGCCCTTAGAGCTCCACCCGCCTCTCCCCATCACAGGCTGAGGTGAGGATTCTGCTCCTGAACTGATTTTGTTGGCAGATTGAAGAAAAGCTGTGTAACCACCGCAATCAGTCGCCTTCCTCTATGCCATCAGTCAGAAAATATAGTGGAAAAACTTTTCTGGTCATCACAATAACCAAAGTATGAAAGACTTAGGAATAGTCTTAGCGAGAGACGTTGTGTGTCTACCAGCAGGAGAAGTGGAGAAATGAGTGAACAGTGCACACCTGTCCCGAACAGGGAAGCCAGTCCCCAGGTTAACACACGCACTTCTGTACCCAGAGTCCCAGTGGGAGTCTCGGACTCTCACAAAGTCTTTAAAATCTAGAGACGTGCAGGGAAGGTGAGTGGGTGGACTCTGGGGAACAAGGAGAAGAGCGGGGCCCGCCCAGAATTATTATCTCCTGCTGCTCAAGCTTCCCTGAAGCATGGTGGATTCAGAGGGCCGCTGTCTGTTTACAGGGAATTCTGAGGCTGGGTTTGGGCTGTGGTTGGCGTGCTCTGTCCTTGAGGCATCAGCTGGGGTCTCCAAGGCAGTGCCTGGTGGGTCTCTGCTCCCTCATCTCCAAGAGGCCAGCCCAGGCGCGGTGGTGGGAGAGCCTCCAGGGCACCAGGTCCCTTTCCAGGGCTCTGCCAGGGTCACACGTGCTCCTGTCCGGCCAGGACTTCTGGTTCCATCCTCCCTGCTTGCCATCCTTCCTATGGTAGGAGGGGGGATCCTGGAGGGTGTCAGGAGAGGGGCATCTCCCAGAACATGATGGGCTCCCTGGAGACTGATCAGGCCGGAAAGCCACACCCCAGCAGGCTAGCCTCTGCAGCAACCTCTGCCCTGTGGTCTCCCAGCCTGCATCTCCCCCAAGGCTACCAGAGAAACTAGAGCCTCTGTCCCCAAGGTGGGTCATAGAAGCCACAACCTCTTTTAAAGCTGGCCTGAATTATCCCTCTAACTTCCCACCTTTCTGTGTAAGACCTGGCCACGAGGAGATCTCTGCCCTGCTTTGTCTGTTGGGGTCCTAATACCCCATTCCCGAGGGTCTTGCCGCATGCCAGGAGGAGGGGGTACTGCTCAGAGGCCAAGACACATCTGAACAGATGGGCCTGAGGGCTCCCTCACTCCCTCCGTCCAACACCACGGAGCATAGATGACACTGTGGCCGTCCCTGGAAGCAAAATGTTTTGTGTCTCCAGCACCACGGAACACAGACGGCCCCGGGGGCTCCCTTGGTCCCTCACCAACACCATGGAGCATAGATGACCCTGTAGGCTGTCCCTGGAAGCAAAACGTTTTGTGTCTCCAGGCACAAGACAGGCACGAGTTAACCAGGGTCGGCAGGAAATCAACTGGCATGTCTGCTTCTGTACAGATAATCCAGATGAGCACCTTCAGTTTCCATGCAAAGGACTGTGGGGCTGCTTTGGCACACCTTGTTCCCTTGCAAGGATTTAGTATTCTGCTCTTCTGTCTTCATCTGGCTGCAAGAGGCCTTTTCTGTAGATGATTGAAAAGAGTAAACCCCAATTCACTTCAAAGTCAAACTGTTAGAAATTCACAGTAAAGGGGTCAGTAAGTATTTTCTCCCGGGTACTTAGGGAGTGAAAGGATAAAGACTACCGGGTCGCTGCTGAAGGAGTGACCCCGTCGGCGAGGCTGTGTCCCTCCAGGGGTCAGCTCCAGGCTCATGGTGGCCACGGCTGTTTGCCCAGTGGATGGGTTGGTGGAGGAGAGGAGCATCCAGGAAATACACAGGCAGCAGCAAAGGGCCACAGGAGGCCGCAGATTTGACTAGACACTAAATAGATCTCAGACCCCAACAGGGAATCCCACGAGCTACAGGTTCCCTGCACGCTGGGCTGCTCCCCACCATCAGCGGTCAGGCAGGGCTGGCTGCCTGCTCCCTCAGGGACAAGTGCACCCGGCCCTTCCTGACCTCCTTGCTCTCACACTCCTGCCCCTACCAGGACTCACAGCACCCAGTTAGAATCAGCCTTGTTCCTGGCAGGCTGAAGCCATGGAATATTCTGTGAACTGAGAACAGAGGCCCAGGAGTACCCATACCAGTGTCTCTGGAGCCGTGGTTACTGGGGAAATGGGTCCTTCTGTGTACTGTCAGTAGGAAATAAAAGCAGTTTGGTGCCAGGGCAGACACCATGTCAGAGGGGACCTCGCCTTCTGAGAAGGGCTCCCAGCCCACTTAATTTCCCGAAGGCAACTGATCGAGATCTCTTTGCCTGCCCAGCTTGCCCCCCCACTCCATCCTCTGCTGCCCTTGCCTACCAGGCTGTATGCCCACTCTGCCTGGCACCCGGGTTCCTGCGGCTGCGTCCTGAGACTGCCGTCAGATGGCTGTCCCCATACTGTCCATCCCACATTGCTGTTCCCAGTGGCACCAGTGCTGCCGTGTGGTGTGGACGTGCCTGTCCTGCCCAATGGCCCTGTTGCTGGCGTGTGGTGTGGATGTGCCTGTCCTGCCCAATGGCCCTGTTGCTGGCGTGTGGTGTGGACGTGCCTGTCCTGCCCGATGGCCCTGTTGCTGGCGTGTGGTGTGGACGTGCCTGTCCTGCCCAATGGCCCTGTTGCTGGCGTGTGGTGTGGACGTGCCTGTCCTGCCCGATGGCCCTGTTGCTGGCGTGTGGTGTGGACGTGCCTATACTGTGCTGTGGTTCCCAATGGCCCTGTTCCTGCCATGTGGTATAGATGCGCCCGTCCCGCACCATGGTTCCCAATGGTCCTGTTCCTGCCATGTGTGTGGACGTGCCAGGAAATGTGTAACTGGGAGAAAAAGCTGAACCCTCATTTGTCCCATTCTGCATGGAGAGCCACAGGGGGGGTGCTGAGACTGCCTTGCTGGTGTTTTCCTATTTACATGTATTTTCTAGTTGAGACTTCACTGTACATCCTACTTGGGGACCGGGTTCTTCACAGCAGCAGGGAGGATGCTGGATGCACCGAATGTCCCAGGGGCGGCCCTCATCGCAGCTGTGCTGGCTTCCTCCGCTTGGCAATACCCAGTTTATTCGGCCTGCTCTCCTTCCATGCAGAACATTTCCGTTCCTGATTATTAGGGGCTTTTTGCTAATAAAAATATTACTTGGACTGAGGCTGGAATGGGGAGGAAAACAGATGGTGAGCCCAGCTCCTGCCTCCCCCACCTTGGTACCAGCCCCTGGCCTCCCCCACCTTGGTACCAGCCCCTGGCCTCCCCCACCTTGGTACCAGCCCCTGGCCTCCCCCACCTTGGTACCAGCCCCTGGCCCTGTGCTGCCTCTCTGAAGACCTGGATGTGGGGTCAGGCCCCTGGAGGGTGGTAGTGTGCCAGCTGCAGGAGGCATTGAGGGAGAACCTGCTCATGGACCCTTCACCCTTCCCTGCCCAGGATGCCTGCAGCCAGACCCCCAGCCCCGCCAGGGGCTGAAGGGCCAGTCTCTAGCGAAATTGAGCACCCCAAAGGGGAGAATGACATCAGCCAGTGCTCAGGGCTGATGAAGGTCAGCACTGCCTGGACATTCGCAGTGAACCCAGTGGTTGGTAAGCCCCGCCCAGGCCACAGAGCCTGGTCCATCCCATGTTAGTGACCTCTCTCGAGGAAGGGAGGTGCATAGGGAAAGAGAGGCACCTGTAGGAAGGATAGACATGGGCTTGCGGGAAAGAGGAGTTATCAGGGATGCCAAGAGGGCAGAGCAGGGCTGCATCCATGAAACAAGAACAAGATGCCATGAAAAAGGAACCCAGGGTGAAGAGGAGTTCTCAGAAGCTAAAAATGGGATTACCCTCGTCAAAAAAGAAGTAGGACACACTTAGGAAAGAAGATACCACTCACAGACAAAGATGAAAAGGCGGGGGAAAGATGCATCCCAGGGAGGTTAATCCAGAAGTCCCACGCCAGCTGACCAGGGTTCCAGAATGGCAAGACTGAGAAAGGATGTCATGGCTCGGAGCGCGGCTCAGAATTCAAGACAGGATTATCCTGAAGGGGGCATGAATCCCCCACGCTGAATGGAAATGCGCTCATGCCAAGGTTTCTTATCCTGAAACTTCAGGGAATAAAAGAACATTCTAAAAGCTTCCACGGTGAAAGGGAAGAAACAAGGTCCCACTCCCACCAAAGGCAGAACAGCAAGGGGCCCCTGGGTGCTGCTGGGCGGTGTGGCACTGAGCAGTTCTGGAGTGAAACCACAAAACGTCCTGTAATTCACAAGCCAATCCCTGTAATTCACAGTATTAACGCACCAATGCCAGCTCTTCATTTTAGTAGATGTAGAAAAGGCAGTTGACTAAATTCATATTCGTTCATGATTTTTTAAAAACCACTTTTAGCAATTTAGAAATAGAAGGGAATTTCCTTATCCCAATGGAGAACATCTACCAAAAAAACCTACAGCTAACAACATTCATAGCAAAAGACTGTTTTCCACTAAGATCGGGACCAACCCAAGGATGCCCACTCCCCACTCCTGCTCAGCACTGCACTGTTGGAAGTCCTGGGCAGAGCAGTGAAGCAGGGAAGTTGGAGGCACAGGATTGGAAAGAAAGAGGATAGAACTATCTGTGTAGAAACCACAGAAATGCTTAGAAAGATGAGAGAGTTTAACAAGTCACAGAATAGAAATCAGTGTATAAAAATCAATTATGTTTCTATATACTAGCAGTGAACTATTGGAATTCAAATTTTTTAAAGTTCATTAATGGCAAGAAAAACCATGAAAAGCTTACATCCAAGTCTCACAGCCTAGGTCTAGGGTCCATCTATATGCTGAGAATCACAGAACCCGATGAAGGAAATCAACAGGCCTGCGGTACTTACACACGGAGGACACGGCGTGACTAAGATGTCTGTCCTCCCCGTAATCCACCCGCAGATTCAGTGAAGCCCATTCAGAATTCCATTTTCTGTAGTTATTTACAAGCCGATTCTAACATCTTTATGGAAAGCACTAGGAACCATTTTGAAAAAGAACCAGTTGGCAGTCACACTGCCTACTTTCAAGATTTACTCTAAAGCCATCACAGGATGGTGAGTCTGGGGAAAGGACAGACCTGGGCTGTGGACACCGTCCGGAAATAGAACCACACAAATGGGGCCAGCTGGCTTTTGGCAAAGTGAAAAGGCAGGACACCCAGAATCGTCTTTTCAACAAATGGGGCTATAATAATTGAACACCCATATTTTTTTAAAAAAGAAACCCATGCCTTACATTTTATACAAAAATTCAACTAAAGATGGACCATGGACCTAAACATAAAACATAAAATTTAAAACTGTAACACCTGTCAAAAAAAACGTAGGGGACGACACTGGCTAACGCATGGTGAGGAAGGAGTTCCTAGACGTGGCATCAGACGGCGGTTTGTGAAAGGTGAAAACTGTTAGGCTGCACTTCTCTCCAATCAAAAACTTTCAGCGGAGGGAGGGGACTCAGGCCTGCAATCCTAACACTTTGGGAGGCTGAGGCAGGAAGATCACTTCAGCCCAGGAGTTCAAGACCAGCCTGGGCAATATAGTGAGACCCCCATCTCTATTTTAAAAAATTCTTTTGACTTTTGTTCACAAAAGATTGTTAAGAGAGTGAAAACACAAGCCTCAGACTGGGAGAGCACAGGACGTTGCAGAGGAGCCGGGAGCTGCCGGGCAGAGTCGGAAGGTGCCCCGCCCTGGGACCCCACAGAAAAGCCAAACAAAACTGGAGGGTGGGGCAGTGTGGGCTTCAAAGCGGATGAGCCAGGCTGAATGCAGATGTTTTTCTTACCTGATTTTTGGCCAAGTGCATCAAATCTGATCAACCAGGGTCTGTTTTCTGGGTTGAAAGTTCTGGAAACGGTGCCCATCGACCGTCCCACCTGTGGCTCTGCAGGCTGTCTCTTTCTAACCAAGGGTGGACCTGGTCCAGTCGGTTGCTGACCCTGTGGGTGCAGCCGCACTGGGTCCCTCCTTATTGTGGGCAGGGGGACGCTCAGGACACACACTTAGCCCGGGTGCTCCTGCCCCGCCAGTCCCCGAGCCTGGCCAGGGACACAGGATTCCTCAGAAGGGCTTGTGTGGAAGGGCAGTGTCACCCAGTGGTTAGGGCAGTGTGCTGCGGCCGGGCTGCCTGGCTTCAGTCCTGGGTGTGCAACCCAGTGACCTGCCCAGGGGACATGGGACGGGGCCACACAAGGGGCATGAGGGAGATGCCTATGGGGACACAGGGACAGGGATATGGGGACATAGGGACAGGGAGGGACATGGAAACAGAGGGACAGGGACATGGGGACATATGGAAGGTGCCCCAGGGGACACAGGGAGGGGACAAGAGGGAGATGCTGACGGGGACATGGGGGTCAGGGACACAGGGAGGGAACATGAGGGAGGCACCCAAGGGGACACAGGAACAAGGACATAGGGAGGGGACATGAGGGAGATGCCCGAGGGGACACAGGGAGAGGACATAGGGACAGAAACGCTGAGACAGTGGAGGTGGAGGCTGGCTGCCCTGGGCGCAGAAGCCACGGCGCTGTTTCCAGGATGCCCTGGGCTGAGACGCCCCATGCTGGTTCCTCGAGGATCACAGGCCTTACTCCAGCCTGAATTTGCTGCCTCCCTGGTGACCACCTTGCAGAGACAGACGTGGCAGGGACAAACTGGCCTGGGCGCCTCCCAAGCTGGGAACTTTCTAACCACCCAAGTCCCAGTGCATGCCCACCGGGCACATCTGGGTTTCAAACCTGGATCAGACCCCCTGGCACCCACACACCATGGATGCCCGAGCCTGGCGTCCTGAGGGCTCAGAGCCCTGGTGTTTGGGCGCCCAGGCCCTGAGCTCTGCCCCTTGAGCCTCCTGCCCCTGGTCACGCTGCCAGGTGGGGCAGGGCTCTGCAGGGGCTCCCTCGGGCACGGATGGGGGCGGCTCCCCCACTTTCCCCAGGGCCTGTGAGGCTCAGGAATGGACAGGAGCCAGGGATCCACACAGCAGCCCCCCCACCTCGAGTGTCAGTTAGGACTTCACTGTGGTCCGTGGTCAGGGGAGGCTGCAGAGGGAGGTGAGCGCGGAGTGGACTTCTGATGGAGCTGCCGGTTCGGGCTCACTGGGTAATAGCCTTGGAGACAGATGGTGACGGCCGCACATGGCCACAAATGCGTTTAACACCCTTTAAAACAGTTCAGATGGTGTCTTGTTACATGTATTTTACCACAGTCCTTAAAATGCTAGGACAAAACCCATGCCCCAGACCTAGGCCTCGGGTGGAGGAGGCCATGGGGAGCACCCGCCAGGCCCAGACTCAGCTCTGTCTGTAGTGAGAGTTCCATATTGGGGGCAGCGTGCTGGGATTGGTCCACAGGACTTCCACCAGCTGGGCCCATGGGCCGCAGACTCCCAGGAAGGCCCCCAGCGCAGGTCTCGGGCTTAGTCGGCCCTGAGGTCACAGTGGGGCTGCGACAGCGGGTCCATCTTCATGAGGCAACAGTTGAGGCTGGGACAGCAGCGTCCATCTTTATGAGGTCACAGGGGGGCTGGGACAGCCGTGTCCATCTTTATGAGGCCACAGTGGGGCTGGGATAGTGGGTTCATCATTATGAGGCCACAGTGGGGCTGTGAGTGGGTCCATCATTATGAGGCCACAGTGAGGCTGGGACAGCAGGCGTCCATCTTTATGAGGCCACAGTGAGGCTGGGACAGCTGTGTCCATCTTTAAGAGGCCACAGTGGGGTTGGGACAGCGGGTTCATCATGAGGCCACAGTGAGGCTGGGACAGCAGGCGTCCATCTTTATGAGGCCACAGTGAGGCTGGGACAGCAGGCGTCCATCTTTATGAGGCCACAGTGAGGCTGGGACAGTGGGTCCATTATGAGGCCACAGTGGGGCTGGGACAGTGGGTCCATCTTTATGAGGCCACAGTGAGGCTGGGACAGGCACATTCATCTTTATGAGGCCACAGTGGGGCTGGGACAGCAGGTCTATCTTTATTAGGCCACAGTGAGGCTGGGCCAGTGGGACAGAGAGAAGCTGTGCCATCTATGAGGCCACAGTGGGGCCGGGGGACAGTGTCCATCTTTATGAGGCCACAGTGAGGCTGGGTAAGAGGTGTCCACCGTTATGAGGCTGCAGTTGGGCTGGCACAGGGACATCCTCCTTGTGAGGCTGCAGTGGGGCTGGCACAGGGACATCTTCCTTGTGAGGCTGCAGTGGGGCTGGCACAGGGACATCTTCCTTGTGAGGCTGCAGTGGGGCTGGCACAGGGACATCCTCCTTGTGAGGCTGCAGTGGGGCTGGCACAGGGACATCCTCCTTGTGAGGCTGCAGTGGGGCAGAAACAGTGGCGTCCATCCTCGTTCCTTCCAGTGCAGGAGGCTCTGCCCGGGACTCCCAGGAACTCAAGTGTGAAGGAAAGTGCGTGTGACTGGCCCTGGTCTAAGGAACCTTTTAGAAGGCAGAGAGGCCTCGCCAGCCCCTCACTGTGCCCCTACCAGTATCTGCGACTACCCCTGCTCCAGGTGCTGCCCTGAGGGCCCTTCCCATTGTACTCTCTGACTGCCACCATCCTGGCTCTGGGTGTGGGTCCCCACAGGATCCTTTTTCAGGGACACTGTGCTAAGGAGAGTGGCATGGGAAGCCAGGTCAGTCATCCAGCTAGGACAAGGACACCCTTGGGACAAGAGCTCGTGATGGGGAGGGTCTTGGCACAGAGGCAGGTGGGAGCCAGGCAGGGGAGCAGGTGGGCTTGGCGGAGGCAGGGCAGGCACTGAGGATGAGAACCCAGCTGGGGGGACAGCTGTTTCCTCTGTGCAGTAGGATGGGGTGTCAGCTGAGGGGCGTGTCAGCACACTCATTGCCAGCCCTTATGGCGCAGGATTTGGCCTCAACCCAGGGGAAGAGAGAGGCTCCATGTGATGGGGAGGCAGGGGACCCAGCAAAAGCTGATGTCCAGGATTGGACTCACACTGCCGGCGGGGTGTCCATGAAGCCCTGGGCCCAGGCTGGCTGGGAGAGCTATGGCCTTGGGACGCCTGCCCCCTCCCCCACTGCACGCCGCTCCCTGTGCCCACCACGTTCCATGCTGCAGCCCCCTGCCCTCCTTATTCCCAGCTCAGCCTGGGCCTCAGGCCAATCCTGGTGCCAGAGGGGGCCCCAAGCCAAGGAGCTGTGGCTTGGGGGAGACACTCCAGCACTGCAGACTTCAGGGAGTGTCCCCCAGGGGCTCTCCAGGACAGAGAGAAGCTGTGCCAGCTCCTGCCCATGCAGAAGTCCCGGGGCACTGAGCGCTGCCCCTGCTTGTCAGCAGGGAAGTGAGCAACCAGCCAGGGTTTCCCAGCACAGCACAGGAGACGATCAGGGCAGAGGCCAGGCCTGCGGCTCATCCACACTGAGGTGGACGGAAGGGCTGACTGCTGGACCCACCACGGGGCACGCCGGGCTCCTGCGTCCTGCTCACAGCGTGCTCCTCCTGTGGGACCCACCACGGGGCGCGCTGGGCTCCTGCGTCCTGCTCACAGCGTGCTCCTCCTGTGGGACCCACCACGGGGCGCCCCAGGCTCCTGCATCCTGCTCACAGTGTGCTCCTCCTGTGGGATCCACGGCCAGTTGCCCGGGGCTCCTGCGTCCTGTTCACAGTGTGCTCAAGGGAGCAGAGAAGTGTCCCTGGGCCCAGTTCGCTTGGTTGGGTCATGAATCTGTCCTGACCCTGAACCTACAGGATGGGCAGTTGAGGGATTGGGGGCAGCTGTGTGGGGTCCACTCACCTCTCTGCCCGGCAGGCTGGGACAGATGTTTGCAGTTTTTAGAAACAGGTTACTGAGCTAGGACTCCATTCAAAGCCTCATATCTGCCGGGAGCTGACACCCCACCTGGTGACAGCTGGGCCTGTGTCCCCAGCCTCAGGTATGAGGGTTCTGGCTTAGGATACTCATGGGGACCACGGCTAGGCTCTGCTGGGGGTGAGTACCTCTTCACCGCTGCATGAGGTGCGCCCAGGACTCAGGTGGGGAAGCAGCTGGACCTGGCGGTGGCATTTCCTCAGCTTCCCCTCAGTGAGAGAGGCTGCTGGATGCGCTGGTTCTGCAGCTTGTGGCCTGGCCCGAGGGTGAGAGGACTGTGTCTTCTGCTCAGCAGCAAATACCCAGGGGCTCCTCGATGCCCCCAGCCCAGGATCCCATCAAGGCCTTGTCGTACTCACAGCCCGAATTCCGGCAGCCCAACCAGCCACACACTCTGGGATGTGCCTAGAGAGCCAGCGTTTTTAGTAGGGTTTTATTGAGAGATAATTCACATTCCGTGCAATTCACGTTTAAAGCATACAAGTCAGTGCCTCCCACATACTTACAGAGTTGTGCAGCCGTCACCACCGCCCGTGTTAGAACGTTTTCATCATCCCCAAAAGAAGCCCCAAGCCTTGGGCATTACTCCACCACCTCCCGGCCCATCCCCAGGGAGCCACAGATCCCTTCTCTGCCTGTGGGTTTCCTTCCTCGGAAAGTCCCCATGAACCAGTTTGTGAGCCATGTAGCGCTCGGTGCCAGGCTTCCATGGCTTCACATCTCCAGGGCCACGCGTGATGCAGCGTGTCTGTGCCTCATTGCTCTGTGTGACCAGCAATGCCACATCCTCTGGACACCCTACATTTTGCTCATCCACCGGTTCATTGATGGACATTTGGGAGTTTCTGTCTCTCGGCTGTTAGGAATCATCTGCTGTAACATTTATTTGCCTTCCGTTCTCATGGGCAGATACCCAGGAGTGCAGGGCTGGGTCAGCTGGTGACTATGCTTGGTCATTTAAGGACCTGCCAGAATGTTTCCAGGCGATGGGACATCTTAGGTTCCTAGCAGC
>CM052661.1:108598804-108615239 GCA_028533165.1 Leontopithecus rosalia
TGTGCTTCCTGACAATTCAGAGCTCTTTGAGGAATGTCTGTTCAGACCCTTGGCCCAGTTTTTTTGTTTGTTTGTTTGTTTGTTTTTTGAGACAGAGTCTTGCTCTGTCATCCAGGCAATCTCAGTTCACTGCAACCTCCACCTCCCAGGTTCAAGCAATTCTCGTGCCTCAGCCTCCTGAGTAGCTGGGATTACAGGTGCCCACCACCATGCCCGGCTTTTTTTTGTTTTTAATGGAGACAGGGTTTCGCCATGTTGCCCAGGCTGGTCTCAAACTCCTGACCTCAAATGATCTGCCCACCTTGGCCTCCCAAAGTGCTGGGATTACAGGCATGAGCCACCGTGCTGGCCGCCCTTTGCACAGTTTTAAAAATTGGGTTGTCTCTTTGTTATTGAGCTGTAAGTTTCTTATTGACCCTGGATGCAAGTCCCTTATCAAATATCTGATTTCCATATATTTCCTTGCTTGTGTGTGTTTATTCACTTTCTTGCTGGTGTCCTTTGAAGCACAGATGTTTTTAGTTTTTATTAAGTTCAGTTCATCAATTTTTTGTGCTTTGGATGCCGTGTCTCCTAGTCCTTGGCCAGTCCTTTGTCATGAAGATTTTACCCTGTGTCTCCTGAGAGTTCTGTAACTTTCGTGCCCACATTTTGCACTTTGGCCCATTTTTTCCTTAATTTTGTATATGGTTCAGTAAGTGCTTAGCTGCATTCTTTCGTGTGTGGATATCCAGGCACCCCATTGCCGCTTGTTAACAAACTGTTTCCCTGTTGAATGGTCTTCGCACGCTGGTCAAAATTTAGATTTTCTTTCAACGATGTTTTGTAGTTATCAGAGTGTAAGTCCTTTGTTTTTTGTTACAGTTGTTCTGATGCGTTTTCTTCCCTTTGATGCTGTTGTGAATGGAGCCACATTAATTGTTAATTGCAAGTGTATAGAGAGAAAATTGATTTCTATTATCGCATATTCTACAACCATGTTGAACGCACTAGTTTTCATGGTGTTTTTAGTGGATTCCTAAGGATTTTCTATATATGAGATCCTGTCATTTGTGAACCCACATGACCTTCTTTATTGGCCTGTTGGCGTCTGCACAGGTTTTGTTGAACCCACCTAATCGCCCTGGCTGGAACCTCCAGTAGAGTCCACTGGAAGTGACAAGGCCAGCGTGTCTTGTTCCTGAATGTAGGGAGCAGAGTCTGTCATTACTACGGATGGTGTGAGCTGTGGGGTTTTCGTAGATGCCCTTTTTGTGGGGGTTTCCTATTTGTTGATTGTTTCTGTTATGACAAGATGTTGGATTTTGTCAAAAGCTTTTCTGCACCAGTTGACATGATTGTGTGATTTTGCTTTTCATAATACCGATACGATGTGTTACATAAATTGATTTTCAGATGTTAAACCAGCCTTCGTGCCTGAGATAAATCCCACTCTGTCTTGATGTCTAATTCTTTTTCTATGCCGCTGAATTCAGCTTGTTGATACTTGGTTGAAGCTTTTTACGTCTGTATTCATATGTGGTTTTCTTGTGATACTTCATCTGCTTTTTGTATCAGTGATGTTGGCCTCATAGAATGAGCTGGGAAGCATTCTCTCCACTTTTGTATTTTCATAATCATTTGTGAGGAATTGGTATTTTTATTTTTATGAGTTAAATTTTATTTCTGTAATTGTTTAATACTTTCAGCTTTTACTTTAGATTCGAGGGTAGGTGTGCAGGTTTGCTACAAGCATATCGGGTGATGCTGAGGTTTGGGGTAGGATCGGACCTGTCACCCAGGTACCATGCACAGCACCTAACAGCACATTTCCAGCCTTTGCTCCCTTGCTCCCTCCCCCTCTGGCGGTGTCTGCTGTTGCCATCTTTATGTCCGCGAGCGCCCAGTGTTTAGCCTGCACTTACAAGAACGCACCGAGTTCGGTTCTCGGTTCCTGTGTTAATGTGCTTAGGATAACGGCCTCCAGCTGCAGAGGATAAGATGTCATTCTTTCTGTGGCTGTATTCTCCTTTGACTGGTTGGATTCAGGTGAAGCATCTGGCCCTGTGCTCTCCGTGGTGGGTGGTTAGAGGGCTTCTGACTCTGTTGTCACCGATGATGGGTCTGTTCAGATTCGGTTTCTTCCTCCTGTTTCTGTGAACAGATCCGTTACCTGCTTTGTCGCCGATGATTCCTCACAGTCCCGCTTTATCACCCTTTTTACGCTTGTGAGGGCAAGAGTCAACCCCACTTTCATTTCTGTTTCTAGTAATTGGAATCTTCTCTCTTTTTCTCCTGCTCAAACTAGCTTCAGATTTGTTGATTCTTTGGAACTTTTCCAGAAACCAGCCTTTGGCTTCACAGGTTATGTATGCTGTTTCGTTCATGCCTGCTCTCAGCTTTGTTACCTCCCTCCCTATCTGCTTTAAGTTTTATTTGCTTTTATTTTCCCAGTTGTCTTAGGTTGGCGTATTAGCTTATTAATTTGGGATCTTTCTTTCTTGTAGGCATTGACAGCTATAAATTTCCCTCTAAGCATTACTTTTTCTTTTTTCATTTATTTATTTATTGAGACAGGATCTCGCTCTGTCACCCAGGCTGGAGTCCAGTGGCACCATCATAGCTCACTGAAGCTGCAGCCTCCTAGACTCAAGGGATCCTCCTATCTCAGCCTCCTGAGTAGCTGGGACTACATGTGCGCACAGCCACACCCAGCTCATTTTTGTATGTCTTGTAGAGATGGGTTTTGCCATGTTGCCCAGGCTGCTCTCACTCCTGAGCTTAAGTAATCCTCCTGCCTCGGCCTCCCAAAGTGCTGGGGTTATAGGCGTGAGCCACTGCAGTGGCCCTCGAAGTGTTACTCTAGCTGCTTCTTCATTCCTCCTCATCTCCAAGTCCATTCCCTTCTCATTTCTTGTTTGGCCTCTTGATTATCTAAGGATATGTTTAATTTCCACATATTTGTGAGACTCCCAATTTTTTTGTTATTAATTTCTAATATTTTATCGTGGATGGGGATTATACTTGTCTTCTATCCTTATAAATTTATTGAGGTTTGTTTTATGGCCTGGTATGTGGCCTTTTCTAGAGACTGTTCCATGTGCACATTGAAAGAAATATATCCTGAGTTGTTGGGTGAAGGGTTCTATAGACATCTATGACGTCCATTCAGCTTACGGTGTTCACATCTTCGGTTTCCTTGACTCTCCTGTGTAGTTGTTCTGTCTATTATTGAAAGTAGGGTATTAATTAGCCGGGTGTGGTGGCAGGTGCCTGTAATCCCAGCTACTCGGGAGGCTGAGACAGGAGAATCACTTGAACCCAGAAGGCAGAGGTTGCAGTGAGCTGAGATTGCACCACTGAACTCCAGCCTGGGCGACAGAGCAAGAACTCCTGTCAAAAAAAAAGTTACGGAATGTCTATTCCTGTTTCTGTTTTTCTTTAGTTTTTGCTTCATTTGCTTGTTGCTATATTATTGGTGCATATGTTTTAATTGTTGTGTCTTCTTGATGGATTGACTTTCTCATTATATATTATCTCTAATGACACTCTTTGAAGTGGGCTTTGTCTGTTAGTATAGTCATTCCAGCTTTCCTGAGGTTGCTGTTTAGATGATATATCTTTCCCCATCTTTTCCCATTGTATCTATTTGTTCCTTTGAATCGAAAATATGTCTCCTATAGACAACATACAGTTCAATTATTTTTAAAAATCCGGTCTGCCTTTGGATTGTTCATTCCATTCACATCGAATGTTATTCAGTCGTACAGTTGGGTTTGTGTCTGTGTCTTATTTTCTGTTTCCTGTGATACAGTTGGGTTTGTGTCTGCGTCTTATTTTCTGTTTCCTGTGATACAGTTGGGTTTGTGTCTGCGTCTTATTTTCTGCTTCACGTGATGCAGTTGGGTTTGTGTCTGCGTCTTATTTTCTGCTTCACGTGATGCAGTTGGGTTTGTGTCCGCCATCTTATTTTCTGTTTCGTGCGATGCCTTTACTAACAGTTTTTATGTTGATTCACATTATTATCTGTGTCCCCTGCCTTCAGCCTGAAGAGTTTTCTTTAGCATTTCTTATTAGGCAGGTCCTCTAGCAATAAATTCTCTCAACTTTTGTTTCCCTGGGAAAGTATATATTTTTCACTCTCATTTTTGAACATGACTTTGCTAGATATAGAATTCTTGCTTGACAGGCTTTTTTTTTCCCTTTGAGCACTTTGGATATGTTATCCCACTGCCCTCTGGCTTGCAGTCTTTCTGCTGAGAAGTCAGCTGCATATCTCTTGAGGTTCCCTTGTGAGTGAATCTTCATCTTCATTCTGCTCTTGCTCCTTCAATACTTTTTCCTTGTCTTTGACCTTCATTACTTTTATTATGATGTGTCCATATGCAGGTTTCTGTGTTTATCCTACATGGACTTCACTGAGCTTCCTGGATATGTAGTTATTGGTTTTTCTTCAGCCATTATCTCTTTGCATATTTTTTCTTCTCCCTTCTCTCCTCTCCTTGACTAGTCCCATTATGTGTCTGTTGGTGCAGATAATGGTGTCCTGTTTCCCGAGGCTCTGTTTGCTTCTTTTCTCTCTGTTCTTCAGCTTGCATAGTTCCTGTCACACTACCTTAATGTTTGCTAATTTTTTCTGCCAGTTAAAATCTACTATTAAACTTTTCTAGTGATTTTGGAATTTTTTCCAGAATTTCCATTTGGGTATTCTTTTAAATGTCCATCTCTTTACCAATAGTCTCTATTTCTGGCATTTCCATTTATGCTTCCTTTAGTTTTGTGAACATGTTTACAGTTGCTGCTTTGAAATCTCATTGTTAATTTTGACATTTGGTCACTCTCAACAGCAGTTTCTGTTGCCTTTCCAAATGTATGAGTCATATTTTCCTTTTTATTGTTTCCTTCCCTCCCTCCTTCCTCCTTCCTTCCTTCCTTCTTTCCTCCCTCCCTCCCCCCACACATACCTTGTCATTCTTTGTTGGAAACTAGACATTTTAGACAGATATTCTAGCACTTTGGGTACTCCCCAGTCCTGAGCCTGTACTCATTGGTTTAGTCTTGGTGACTGGCCGCGTTACTGTTGGGATAGCTGCATGCCCACCTTCCTCTCCAGCAACAGCCTCTGTGTGCCACAGGCACCCTAGGATGACAGGGTTTTGGGAGCAACTTCTTCCTCTCCCTCGCTGACCACACCCATTAAACTCCTAGTAGCCAGCTGAGAGCTCTGTTACTCCTCTACAACCTGATCGTATGGTCACTCCTTCTCAGTGGTTTCTGAGTCTGATACTGTTCTGACCCCAGGAGGGCTCCTGCCGGCTGTCTTATCCCCTCATTCTCCAGCACACTAGCCAGCCTGCAGTCTAGGTTACACGGTCAGCAGACGAATGAATCTCCTGAGTCCCTTGACCAACTCCAGGAGTTTTGAGCATGACCTTAGATATAAACTTCTTCATGTTCTGTTGCAAATGAAGTCAGTTCCTTTAAGAAGAGAATATTTCCTGCATGTAGCTACCTCCAGGCAAAAATCTCTGAGCCAGGGATTTGGGGGATGGGGACAATGGCAAGCCTCAGTGTGAATGACACATTCCCTCTCTCGGAGCTGGGACCCTTAACGCTGGAGGGGGGCAGCTCCCTGAGACCCCATCAGCCTCTCCTGGCCTGGAATCACTCCCCTGTGAGCTGGGGCAAGGGCAGTCAGACCATCTTCCCAGGGCCAGCCTCCCACCCAGGACAGTGGGGACTGGACAGGAGGAGGGAGCCCTCACCCCTCCACCAGGCTCCCTGAGGAGCAGAATGTGAGATGGTGATGTCTGCCTCTTCCTGGGGAAGAAGCCCCCACAACTGGGAGCTGGGGTGGGGGAGCTGGGCTGGGGGAGCTGGGGGAGGCTGTGGCTGCGGCTGCAGCCGCAGCCATTCCACATGAAGTCTCTGGTCAAGCTGAGGGGAGGACGCAGTCTTGACACAGATGCCACAAATGCTCACCTTTCCTACAGAATTTTCCAAGATTTTTTTTTCCTTTTTATTTTTGAGACGGAGTTTCGCTCTTGTGGCCCAGGCTGGAGTGCAATGGCTCAATCTCAGCTCACCGAAACCTCTGCCTCCTGGGTTCAGGCAGTTCTCCTGCCTCAGCCTCCCGAGTAGCTGGGATTACAGGCACACGCCACCGTGCCCAGCTAATTTTTTGTATCTTTAGTAGAGACGGGGTTTCACCATGTTGACCAGGAAGGTCTCGATCTCTTAACCTCGTGATCCACCTGCCTCGGCCTCCCAAAGTGCTGGGATTACAGGCGTGAGCCACCGCGCCCGGCCCCAAGATTTCTTAAATGTTTGTTGTGCTGTTTGCTCTTAAGACCATTTCCCAAGATGTTAAAAGGTCAGGGGTTTTAACTTTATTATTTTTACCAGTTTCCTGGGTCAGCTAAGCATATCGGCTCTCATGCCCACGTGATCACCATTCAGTCTTGTGGGTTTTTTTTCCTTATTTATTTAACAGGAATTGGGCCTGTTTGTCAATATCCCTTGCGCCTGCTTCGTGGGCTGGGGCGAGAAGGGTGGAGGAGGAAGGGTGGCCTGGAGGACGCCCCCTGTCCTGCTGAAGGAGGGGCGCAGCCCCCGGCCCTCACCCCAACCCTGCGTCCCCTCTTCCCGCAGGGCGAGTGCTCCCCCAAGTGCCGCAGCCTGTTCGTGCTAGAGACCGTGTGCGTGGCCTGGTTCTCCTTCGAGTTCCTGCTGCGCTCCCTGCAGGCCGAGAGCAAGTGCGCCTTCCTGCGCGCGCCGCTCAACATCATCGACATCCTGGCGCTCCTGCCGTTCTACGTGTCGCTGCTGCTGGGGCTGGCGGCGGGCCCGGGCGGGAGCAAGCTCCTGGAGCGCGCGGGGCTGGTGCTGCGGCTGCTGCGCGCGCTGCGCGTGCTCTACGTGATGCGCCTGGCGCGCCACTCTCTGGGGCTGCGCTCGCTGGGCCTGACCGTGCGCCGCTGTGCGCGCGAGTTCGGGCTGCTGCTGCTGTTCCTGTGCGTGGCCATGGCGCTCTTCGCGCCGCTGGTGCACCTGGCCGAGCGCGAGCTGGGCGCGCGCCGCGACTTCTCCAGCGTGCCCGCCAGTTACTGGTGGGCTGTGATCTCCATGACCACCGTGGGCTACGGCGACATGGTCCCGCGCAGCCTGCCTGGCCAGGTGGTGGCGCTCAGCAGCATCCTCAGCGGCATCCTGCTCATGGCCTTCCCCGTCACCTCCATCTTCCACACCTTCTCGCGCTCCTACTCCGAGCTCAAGGAGCAGCAGCAGCGCGCGGCCAGCCCCGAGCCGGCCCTGCGCGAGGACAGCACGCGCTCGGCCACGGCCACCGAGGACAGCTCGCAGGGCCCCGACAGCGCGGGCCTGGCCGCCGACTCTGCGGACGCGCTGTGGGCCCGGGGAGGGCCCTGACGCCGGCACCGCCCACACGGAGACCCCTCCACAGCAGCTGCAGCGTCGGGAACCCGGAGGCGTGCGGGGCATCTGGCCTGGGGGAGCGGGTCCTGCAGGCTGCGTCCTTGGCCCTCGTGCATGAGCAGCCCCAGAACTCGGTGGAGCCCGGCCTGGAAGCCACTAGCCTGTGACCTCTTGCCCCTCCCGTTTCTGTGGATTTTTAATTTTCTATGCCTAGCTAAAAATAAATTTAGTAAGTCCCAGAAATTCCACGCCTGTTGTAGATGACTTCATTCCCCCTCTGACCGTTCCTGCCTTCCAGGGAGAAGTGGGTAGCCCGGCCCCCGTGGCACCCGGAATGGGCAGGTCCCTGCAGGAGGCGGCCCTGGGCATCCAGCTCTGCCCACATCCCCTTCCCAGGGATGGGACAGAGGTTGGACACTGACACTCACAGTCCCCCAGTACGCCCCAGTAACTGCTCTTTCCAGGGTCGGGGAAGGGGGCTCCATACCTGACCTAACGTCCATCCCCTAACACCTCTTCCCTAGGGAATCTTACAGGCCTGACCTCCGGGAGGGTGAGCCTCCGACACTCCCTTCACACCAGGTTTGCGTGTGGCATTGTAACCCTTCCAGGGCCTATGGGACCATGACCTTGTTCTTCTGGGACACCTCCTGTCCCCAACAGGAGTGTTTCCTTGGGCCTTCATTCGGATGGAAGAACTGCCCTGCCCTCTGGATGAGGCTGTGGAGGAATCAGCTGAAATTCCTCGAGGTGCCTGCGGGGGACAGGCACCAAAGCTCAGGCTTCTCCCTGCAGGTGGAGAGGAAGGAACTTTCCACTTCGCGCTGCTCTATACGCGTTCACTTTAGTGAGTTCAGCCAGGAGACCTCAGACATGACCACAGTCTGAAGCGGGAGAGGGACACCTCACCTGGAGGGTCCCACCTTCCATTATAAGGCAGCTAACGCAGGGCCCCTGGCACGGGGCAGTGGCTGGGAGAAGGGGAAGCCCGTTTCCTGGCTCTGTGGGAACCCAATGCAGACCACCCCCTGCTCCCACACGGCTTTGGAGCTCCTCTCGGTGTCCTGTGGTCTTTGGGGTCTGCCCTGGGGCCTGGTACTCCTCGGCCCGAAAGAGGTGTCCTTCCATCATGGGGGAGTCAGGAGGAACCGCCAGGGCGCCTGAGCATGATGTCCCTGCACTCAAGGCCTAGTTTTGCAGAGCTGCGTCCACAGCAGCAAGCCTATCTCCCCTGCCTGTGTCTGCACAGAATGCCCAGTCTGCCGCTGGTCCCCAGCTCCTCGGCAGGGCTGGGTGCTCTCAGGATGCCAAGAGAACCCAGGGCTGGAATGGGCTGGGGGAGGCCTGGGGGGGCCACTATGATGCTGCCTCAGCTCCCGGCGGCACACAGCACTTGGCTCCTCCAAATGTCAAGGCTCTGGGACGAGGGACAGGGGTCCAGGATGCAGGGAAACTGAAATACCTTGGTCTTAGCAGCGACCATTCCTCCAGGGTCAGGTGGGCGGACGCCAGTGTGCGGGAAGCCCTGCTTCCTCAGGGATCCTCACCTCAGTGCCTCGGGCAGAAAAGGCTCCCGTCACTCACATGGGGAAACAGCAGTCCAAGATCGGCCAGGCCAGATGTGGCTTTCAGGCCTGAAACCTGCCCACCGCCCTGGCACCACGCTTGAGTAGAGAGTGAGAGCCCTAGGGCTGCACCGCCACCTCTCCCTGGGGCTCACTGTGGCCCCACAGGGCTCAGGGCTGGCTGACACCTGCCCAGGCTTCTGGCCTCCCTGGGGCAGGATCCCCTCCCAGACCAAGGCCACAGGAGTCTGTAAGGGACACAGTTGTGGACAAAGAGCAGGAGACGGGCAAGACCCGGGTGAGTGCCGAGCCTCTTCTCCATGGCAGGGCCTGAAGCAGCCACTGGGACCACCGGGGCTCAGACCCGCCTCCCCCAACCAGGTCAGCTGGGGCCCCAGGTGCCCATGACACTGGCTGGGCCTAGGGGCCCCGGACACACAGCAGGGCACCTGAGGCCTGGCAGCACACTGGGGGCCGCCTCTCACAGTGACAGCATTGGGTCTTGCTCAGGAATGGGCAGAGCTTAGTATTGGGCTGAGAGACCTGGGCAGAGGACGGCCCAAGGGGCCACACGCCAAGGCCAGCGCCCCCCACCCTCTACTGGTGACCCCAGGGACAGAAGAATTCCTCCTGTGTGGTGAGGTGCTGACCACCACAAAGACCCCCAGAAACAAACCCAATTTGTTCTCCCTCGGAGGGCCGGGTCAGAGGTAGGGAGTGACGGGGGATGGGGTCTCAGACCTGCCCCTCCCCACCCTGGGCTGCGGAGTCTGGCCAGGGAGCCCTGGAGCCCTCCAAGACCAGTGTCCCCCAGAGGCCACCCTGGGCCACCAGGATGGGGTGCTGGGCAGCTGTGCTGAGACGGGTGGCACATTTCCACCCAGCCCCGGGCTTCCTTTTCACTCTACAGGTGCCTGGTGGGTCAGCCTCCCACCCAGGCCTCAGGGAAGGGCACAGCTGGAGCTCAGCAGGCCTGTGTCCTCGTGGGGCGAGGGGAACGTGAACCTCCCAGGCTCCCACAACCTGCTCTCCCACAGAGAGGCCCTCCTCAGCCCCCTCCTTCCCTGGTGCTTCTGTTGCTTAAAGCCATCCAAAGGCATCACAGGGCGGCAGCAACCTGAGAGTTCAGAAACAGTCCTTCCCCTCTGGCCCAGGCCCCGCCATGCAGGGCTGAGACCTTGTTCCCATTTCCTCACTGTTGTAATGGGTGGCCCAGAGTGGTCCCTGTCTCCCACCCCCGCGCTAGATCTCTGGTTCATGCGGCACCATCCACCACTTGAGGGCGGTGATTTGTGTCCCAGACGTTCCAGACACAGTGGCCTTAATCTCCACCTTCCCTCAGGGATGCTGGCTGGATATGGCCCATGCCCTCTCCTCGCACCCGGATGTGCCTCACCCCAAACCCTGCCCTGCACCTCCACCCACACACCTGGTTGTTTTTTATTGGACAAGAAGCTCACATGTTGCCTCCACCGTAAACACTGCACAGAAAAAAATCACTGTGCACACAGCTCCATCTCTGTGTGCTGCTCCGAGATCGCAAATCTGGAAACACCTCCTTTTAAAGGAGACCCTTCCCATGCTTTAAGGCTTTGGTGGTGGGAGGGAGAAGGCAGGTGTGGCAGCCGCAGAAGCCAAAGCAGCTGAGGCAGCGCCAGACCCGCCCATGAGCAGCCGAAGGCCCCGCGCCCCGGTCCACAGGCACAGGCGGTGACACGTCCGAGGGGGCTGGGCTGTCATCTGGGTGTCCAGGAGGAGCCCAGGTCACACAGGACCTCCTGAGGTGCAGAGCCCAGGCCGGCACCAGATCCCCCCCTGCAGGGTCCTGTGGGGCCCACTCACACACACGGGATCCACAAACGGTTTATTGATTCCAAGTCGCCACGGGTACATTCAGCAGTCACCGCGCCTGCAATCGGTGACGTTTTAATATGAGGCAATTACCGCTACAGACATCTTGCTTCATCTTAAAAAAATAAAAATTTTCAAAGCATCTCACCGGCCAGAGAGCTAAGCAGGACCCTCACTCAGACATTCAAGTTTTTCTGAGAAAACTCAGGAGGAGGAGGCCACCTGGAGCATCTCCCCACGGCCACAGCCACCGCCCGGCGCAGAGTTCAGATGCCTGTGGGAAGCGGCCCCTCCGCCCGCGGAAGGGAAGACAATGCCTGTTGGAGCCGCACGGAAGCATCCAGAACTCTGAGGCCTGGGAGCCGGCCACAGTCAGCGCAGTGCTGCTGACACGGTGTGACCTTGAGTTAAACTGAAAATGGGGTGGGTGCAGAACATGGGGTGACAAGGGTCAGACCAGTGGCTCCCACTGCAGCCAGAACTGCAGGAGCTGGCACACGGGGGCAGGCAGTGGGCAGGGGACAGGACAGGTGACAGGACCCAGCAGGGCCCCGCACTCCCACTCAGGAATTTGCTTCAGGCCAAAAGCCCAGGACGGCAGGGCGAGGGGCCATCAGCCAGGACCAGCCCCCTCCACTTCCTGGACCGAGGCCATCTCTCTCCTGGAAGACAAGACAGCTAAGCTGCATCCGGTGGAGCAGTCGGCGCCCAGAAGGAAGGGATCTCTGCCAGAGGAGCTCAGGGGTGGCGTGCGGGCTACGTCTGCACAGCCTTAGCCTGGCCCCCTCAGCCTTAGCCCACCAGGGCCTCCACGTTGTCTGACGGTCGCCGGCATCTGCCACGTCCCCAAGGACTCGAAGAGAAGCAGAGGCTCTGACAAGAGCAGCCTGAGCTTGCTCTGGCGATGCCCTGCCAGGCTGGACACAGCGGAGCCTCGGCGTCTGGGCCTGGCTGCGCCTCAGGAGGCAGCCGCTCCAACCGCCCAGGAAACACCAACCACCGGGACGGCAGGAGCAGGTGACCCTGTGTCCCCACAGCTGCCTTTCCATGCGTGCCAGGCAGAGAAAGCCCTGGCCTGCCCCTGTGCTGGCCCCTAGCAGCAGAGGCCACCCCAGTCCAAGCAGGGGGTCCGGCCAGCGTCTTTCAAGGTTGAGGGCTCTGCTCACAGGACTTGCTTTATGGCTAGAGGCTGCTGGCCCATACGTCCACCTGGAGCGGGGTCCTGTGGGCTGCCTTCCGCCTCCCCACGTGTACCTCGGGCTCAGGTGTTTCGTGAGAGGAAACAGGAGAAACACTTGCTTTCTATATCACCTAAAAACCCCCGAAACCCAGCCCTCGGGGTCAGATCCACCCTGGCCGACCCTGTTGAGCACAAACAGCATCCCAGTCCTACACCCACTGCCCACCCAGAGAGACCCCACAGAGGCTGACAGAGACCCTGACACCAGGACCCCATCTCCCCCACACCTGCAGGGGCCACAGCACCCACCCTCCCCGTGGGGAGGTCAGGGCCCACCAGTGCCCAAGGCTGGCGGTCGCACATCCTCGTCCTCTCCACCCTCAGAGGGCCTTGGTGCTGGCAGGGTGCACGGTGTGAGGCACTGGCTTCTGAGGGTGGCGGGCAAAGGCGTAGGCCTGCCCCAGGATGGCCAGGTCCACCAGCACCTGCAGCAGGCCGCACACGGAGAACTGCAGGGGCGCGCCCTTCAGCAGGAAGTAGGCCGTCTTGAAGGCGTCGCCACTCGTCCACATGAGAACCATCTTGATGCTGCAGAGACACAAGCGGGCAGTCTGCGGGTGACGTGGGGCTCAGGACACCCAGGGGGTTGAGGGGACAGGCACAGGGTGTCCTACCCAGTCAGCGGGGCAACCCGAGGCTCGGGGACACCCAAGCAGTGGGGTGACCCAGGGGTCAAGGACACCAGGAGGTTGGGGCCACCCCAGGGGGCCACAGGACACACCCTGACCCAGCCTATCCCACCCAACACCCCGCCCTTGACTTCCCTGTGGCCTCAGGAGCTGCCACCTGGCTGGGGTTCCAGGGGGATCCGTCCCAAGAAGAATGAGATCTGCTTGAGACTACGGGGGCGCGGGCAGGGCCTCTGGCGGGCGGTGGCAACTCCGGGAGGGGCCAGGCCTGGGAGGGTGCTGAGGATGCACATCAGGGCCACCGGGCATGCAGCGGATCAGAGCAGCTGCTCTCAGGTCTCTGTTGGCCAGGCCTCCCTCCCTGGTGATGGGTGCAAACCTTCCCTTCCTTGAGTGAACGGGGAGCAGCCACCACCCACAATCGTGAGAACACCCTTCCCCGCCGCTGCGTTCGTGCCCTGGCTTGCCTAGCAGGGAACATGACCACCCCTGCGCTTTCCCACGTTAAATGTTTAAGTCAGTGGCCGCTGACCCTTCCACAGCTCCCAAAGCCAGCGGCAGAGCCTGGGCAGGGAGCGCTGCCTTGACAGGGAGGACAAGACACGGCTGCCCCGCACCCCGCGGCCTCTGTTCCGCCTCCAAACTAGAGGGGGCACCTGCCCTCTGAGGCAGCCTGGGTGCCAGGACTGCCCTGCACGAGGGTCTTCAAGCACAGCTGTGGCCAGGTGTGTGGATCAGGGCAGGGGTCCACGCTGGAGCTGGGAGCCCGTGGGAAGAGAGGGCCAGCATCTGCAGTGTTCTCTCTCTCAAGCCCACAGTGCTCTGTTCTGGGGCATCTTGTTGGCCTCTGAGAACGTAAGTCTGGCTTTATCATTACACCCACTGGGAAAAAGCAGGCTTTGGGACTGCTTGCACTTGGGTGGGTTCAGCTAAATTAGAATGCTTTCCCTGACCCATAGGGTGATTTTCCTTCCATTTTTTATTCTCTGAGATACATCTTCCCCTGGATGCAGCTCCAGCTACACAAAATGCAGTCTCCTCCACAGACAAAAAGACGAGGTGGTGCTGTATGGCAGCCGGGGAAGGTGGTGTGGGCACCTGGGCCTCACACACCCCAGCAGTCAGCTCAGGCCCCAGAATCCCCACCACCACCACCTCCTTTAGGCCCGAGGAGGGCTGCAGAGCTGACCTAGGGTGGGGCTCCAGGCCCCGGGACCACAGCCCCAGCAAAGGCAACTCATCCACAGCAGGCACCCAAGCATTGCTCAGTGACTCTGCCTTTGTCCTGCCCAGCTTCTGGCTGACCCCTCACACCCAGGACGGGAAACAGAGCGATCGCCTGATTTCACACACGGCTAAGATTTCCCAGGATGAGTACTTCCTGAGAGCCACAAAGGTGGTCATGCCTGTGTCAGGGACGGGCTACTCCTCACACAAAGCCAGTGGCCTTATCTGGCATGCAGCGTCAGCTCACACTTGAGTTTCAACACTTTGGTTTTTAATCAGTTGACTTAATTCTATGTAAATACACACACACACACACACATACACACAGATTCTGGCTTCCCTTGAAAAGAGCCTTTTCAGATTTTAGAAGATGAATCCAATTTCCTTAATATATATGGAGTATCTATTTAATAGATATTCAAGTTATTTCTTCTTGGGTCAAAGGAATTGGTCCACTTTATCTAAGATTTCAAATGTGTGGGTATGAAGTTGTTCACAGTACTCTTTGAATGCCTGTGGGGTCTACAGAATATCCTCCTCCATTCCAGACACTGGTAATCTGTGTTTTCTTCTCACTCTAGCTGCTGGTTTATCCATTGATGATTTGTGTCATTTTTTATGCTTTCATTTTTGTTGCCTGGTGTTAGCTCTATTATTTCCTTCCTTCTGCTCGCTTGGCTTACTTTGCATTTCATTTTCTAGTTCCTTAAGCTTCACTGATGATTTGAGAACTTTCCTTTTCTAAAACCAGCATTTAATGCTACAAACTTAACTTTAAGCATTGCGTTAGTTGCATCCCACAAATTTTCATATGGTGTGGCATTTTTCGGTTCAAATTCTTCTCAATAGTTTAAGACGTTCTCTAACAGATTGTTTAAAACTATATTGTTTAGCTTCTAAATCTTTGAGACTTAAGATCTATTTCTGCTATTCATTTCTAGCTGAATTATATTACAGTCACAGAAAATGCTTTGGATAATTTCAGTTCTTTAAAATAAACTTACATGACTTAGGCTGTGGTCTGCTTTGGTGAATGTCCCACAGGCGTCTGAAAAGAATGTGTACGTTCACTTGGTTACTGGTGGTCAGATTTTCTATATCCTTGCTAATTTCATCTACTTTTTCTATCACTTACGGAGGAAAGCTGGAGTCCCTAATTACAATTGTGGGTTTGTCTTTGCCTTTCTATCACTTCTGGCCTCTTATGTACTTTGAGGCTCTGTTGTTCAGTGCATACACACTTAGAACTGTTGTATCTTCTTGGTGAATTCACTTGTTTATCGTGATGCAATGTCTGTTTTTATTCAAGACAAATGTCTTCTGTCTGGTATTAATACAGCTACTCCAAGGTTTGAGTCGTCTATGGATAGTGTATCTTTGTCCATCCTTTTATTTTTAATCTGTCATTGCATGGCGCCTGGTCAATACATCCCTGCACGCCTGGCATCAGCTAAGGATGTAATTATACTTAAAGTGAGTTTTCTGTAAACAGTAAGTAGTTGAGTCTTATGTTTCTTTTTAATCTGAACATCTCTGTCCTTTAATTGCTATGATTAGACCATTTATGTTTAATGTTATTATTGATATGTTTGAATTTAGGTCGACCATTTTATTTATTTTTTCTGTTGTTCTCAGCTTGTCCCTGCTGTTTTATTCCTGCCTTAAGATTATTTGAAATTTGATTTTTTACTATCTGTTTGTACAGTTTTTTTAATTATTATTTTTTGAGACGGAGTCTCACTCTATCGCCCAGGCTGGAGTGCAATGGCGTGATCTCAGCTCACTGCAACCCCTGCCTCAAGCAATTCTCCTGCCTCAGCCTCCCAAGTTGCTGGGACTATAGGCACACACTGCCATGCCCAGTTAATCTTTTGTATTTTAACAGAAACGGGGTTTCAGAATGTTGCCCAGGCTGGTCTCGAACTCCTGAGTTAGGGAATCCGCCCGCCTTGGCCTCCCCAAGTGCTGGGATTACAGGTGTGAGCCATCGTGACCAGCCACAAGAGACCCGCTTTCTCTCTGGGAGCATCCCTGCCTTTCGGACCCCACACCAAAGCCCTCAGGGCTGCCACTGTCCAACCCCACGGTGAGGGAGCCTATTCCAACCATGACTACCCTCTCAGGCCTGCACGCACCCTCCCCCAGGACACCCCAGCAACCCGGTGGTCTTGATTCACTGTAATCACGACAGCCAAGGCAGCCCGGTCCCTACCTGTACCTACACCTCACAGCCCTGCCAGCACCCCACACCTGTACCTACACCTCACACCCATGCCAGCACCTCATACCTGTACCTACACCTCACACCCATGCCAGCACCTCACACTTGTACCTACACCTCACACCCATGCCAGCACCCCACACCTGTACCTATACCCCACACCCATGCCAGCACCTCATACCTGTACCTACACCTCACACCCATGCCAGCACCTCACACTTGTACCTACACCTCACACCCATGCCAGCACCCCACACCTGTACCTATACCCCACACCCATGCCAGCACC
>CM052661.1:108615739-108652127 GCA_028533165.1 Leontopithecus rosalia
GTGGGCACAGGGTGTCCTCGGTGAAGGGTGGGCACAGGGTGTCCTCGGTGAAGGGTGGGCACAGGGTGTCCTCGGTGAAGGGTGGGCACAGGGTGTCCTCAGGAGCGGGCATAGGGTGTCCTCAGTCAGGAGTGGGCACAGGGTGTCCTCAGTGGGGAGGAAGCACAGGGTGTCCTCAGTGAGGGGCGGGCACAGGGTGTCCTCAGTGCGGAGGAAGCACAGGGTGTCCTTAGTGAGGGCCGGGCACAGGGTGTCCTCAGTGAGGGGCGGGCACAGGGATGTCCTCAGTGAAGGGTGGGCACAGGGGGGTCCTCAGTGGGGAGTGGGCACAGGGATGTCCTCAGTGAAGGGCGGGCACAGGGGGGTCCTAATCAAGGAGTGGGCCCTGGGGTGGAAAGTGAGGGACAAGATTTTTCTGTCCCCACTGCTGCCAGTGGATCAGTTTTTATTACAATGTGGTTCCCATCCAGGACCTCGATTGAGCTGGTGGGAATCATGCCGCTCACGCTGTGCCCTGTCCCTGGTGGTCAGAGGGGTGCCCAGGCATGCCCTGTGGTTCCGAACTTCAGCCCATCCAGCCTTTGCCACATACCTCAGAGACCGCATGCTGTGCTAGGGCCCATGGGGAGATTCGGAGGACAGTGTCCCTGGCAGCCCACAGACCGCCGTCCCTGCCCCACCAGACCCACCTTGCCCCTGGGCCAGCTGGCTGCCCTGCACTCCTCCTGGCTGGGGGTGCCGAGCCTGCTCTGCCTTGTCTGGCCAGGCCCTCGGACATCCCTCCTGCTGGAAGGTTCTGCCTCAACAGCCCTGAAGGAGCAGCTCCCAACCCCATGCTGGGTCACCTGCCAACAGCAGGGTCTCAGCTGCCCCTCATGCAGCCCACGTGAGCTAATCTGCTCCAACTTGAGGTCAAGGGGCCACGGCCTATGAACCTGACCATTCTTTAACCAGCAGCTTCGCAGGTCAACATGTGAAACATGCAGCCAGACACATACACGCTTATTTTTACAGTCTGCAGCCGTGCAGTACCTCTGGAGCAGTGGTGCTTCTGTGGTGGCACCCTGGCCTACCTCATGCCCTCCGTGGACTGGTGGCGGTGGTTGCGGTAGAGCTGTGGCACGCCCAGCATGGCTTCGGTCAGCACGGCCAGGAAGCCCAGGGTCTCCACAAACAGGGTGGAGTCAATGGACAGGTAGGTGATGTAGCCCGCCACGCCTGTGAAGGCCACGACACACTGTACGTAGTCTGCGAAGCTGCTCCACTGCCAGAAGTGGTGGGGGTCAAAGTCTAGGGTGAAAGGGAGAAGCAACCTCAGCACAGCTTAGGGTCCAAGTGAGAGGTCAAGGTCAGGAGAGATGGGAACTGAGAGGTCAGGGTCAGTGAGGAGAGACAGGAACCAAGTGACAGGTCAGGGTCAGAGGAGGAGAGACGGGAACCCAGTGACAGGTCAGGGTCAGAGGAGGAGAGACGGGAACCCAGTGACAGGTCAGGATCAGAGGAGAGGCGGGAACCCAGTGACAGGTCAGGATCAGAGGAGAGGCGGGAACCCAGTGACGAGTCAGGGTCAGAGGAGGAGAGACGGGAACCCAGTGACAGGTCAGGATCAGAGGAGGAGAGGCGGGAACCCAGTGACGGGTCAGGGTCAGAGGAGGAGAGGCGGGAACCCAGTGACAGGTCAGGGTCAGAGGAGGAGAGACGGGAACCCAGTGACAGGTCAGGATCAGAGGAGAGGCGGGAACCCAGTGACGGGTCAGGGTCAGAGGAGGAGAGGCGGGAACCCAGTGACGGGTCAGGGTCAGAGGAGGAGCCACATGTTCTTGATCACACCCTGCTGATCAAGGTGTGAAAGAGCCTTGAAACAAATATTAACTCAACGTAAAAGACGCTGACGTCAGGCCGGGTGCAGTGGGTACCTAGAGTTCCAGCTACTCAGGAGGCTGAGGAGGGAGGATCACTTGATTCCAGGAGTTGAGGCCAGCCTAGGCAACACAGACACGTGTCTCTTTAAAAACAAAACAAAAAGTTGCTAAAGTCCTTCAAATGAATTAATCTGAGAAGGCGTACAGTGTGGGGACTGCCCTGCAGTCCCTGGAATCTGATGCCTGGGTTAGGGGCGCAGCCCCCTCGGGTTAACCACGGTCTCCTATTCCTCAGCTGTTACCAGGAAGAGACAGGGACCACTCCTAGGACATTCTGAGGATTCAGCAAGTTGATCTTGAGTTCTGTAACATGCTTCAGCCACAGTGAGGCTCAGTAAATCCATGCCATAGCCTTCCTGCACCATGTCATTTTCTAGAAGATGGATTCTGTAGAAACCACACTCATAAGCACTCACAGAAATTAGCAAATTAAAAGAGGCAGGTGGACATGCAGTCCTGGGGACACAGCGGCTGCAGGGAAAAGGTAAACTGAGACAAAGCTGCCAAGAAGCCTGGGCAGCGCATGATGCGCCCGCCCCTGACCTGTCCTTACAGCAGCAGAGCCAGGGCACGGGCTGCAGGGGTGGGTTGATGGGAGGCGGTGAAGTCCAGTGGGCTGGGGGGTGCTGAGGAGTGAGGTTAGAGGGACAGGGGGTGTTGGGGTGTGGTGAGGTTAGCAGGGCTTTGGGGCATCAGAGAGCAGAGAGGCCAGGGGTGTTGGGCTGGCTACCTGTGGGGCTGGCAACCTGTGGGGCTGGCAGTGCAGTGAGGGCAGGGGTGGTTAAGATGTGCAGCTTCTCCCCGTCCCTCTTGACCCTAGATCTGTGCCTCACTTCCTGCTCCACACTCCCTCACTGAGTGAGGCACTGCCCACCTTCTGAGCTGGAAAGGGGCCACGCAGGAGACAGGGCCAGAGGAAAGATGGGCACAGTGTGCAGTACCTCCCAGAACACAGCAGGGCACGTGCTCATGTGCAGCACCTCCCAGAACACAGAAGGGCACGTGCTCATGTGCAGCACCTCCCAGAACACAGAAGGGCTCAGGCTCGTGTGTTTCATGAAGCCCAGCTGCACTGAGGGGGCCTGAGAAGGGATGAGCTGTGAACAGGGGGCCTGTGGATGGACAGATCGTGGACGGGGGTGGCTATGGACAGCGGGGGCTGTGGATGGGCAGACCGTGGATGGGGGGACTGTGCACAGGCGGGTGGTGGACAGGTGGGCAAGGTGGCCATGGACAGGTGGGTAGTGGACAGACAGGTGGGCCATCAATGGGTGGGCTGTGGATGGGTGGGTGGTGAGCGGGTAGGCAGGGGGCTGTAAACGAGTGTGTGGTGGATGGGTGGGTGGTGGCTGGGCAAGCGGTGGACGGGCGGGCAGGCAGGGGGGCTGTAGACCAGTGGGTGGTGGATGGGCAGGCAGGGGGGCTGTGGACGGATGGGCCATGGATGGGCAGGCAGTGGACGGGTGGGCTCTGGACACAGGACACCAGGTCAGGGCTTAAGGGACTTGGGAAAGCCAGGTCTAAGGTCCATCTGTGGGAGACTTTTCTATTTTAGTTTCCCCAGGAAGGAGTCAATTGGCAAATGACTAACAAAATCCTCACTAAAAAGTTTCTGAGAAAAGACTGAACTTGGACACTTACCTTATACCATATACAAAATTGAGCTCAAAATGGATCAAAAACCTAAAAATAAGCCCTGAAACTATAAAACCTAGAAGAAAACATGAGGCAGCACTTCAAGACATTGGATTTGTCAATGAACTTTCAGCTGTAACACCAAAAGCTCAGGCAACAAAGAAAAAACAAGATAAAGGACTTCATCAAAATCTAAAACACGGCCAGGCACAGTGGCTCACACCTGTACTCCCAGCAACTTGGGAGGTAGGAGAATCACTTGAGTCCAGGAGGTTCTGAACATAATGAGATTCCATCTTTACAAACAAATATGACATTAGCACCTAAGATCCCGGCTACTTGGGAGGCTGAAGCAGGAAGATCCCTTGAGCCCAGGAGTTCAAGGCTGTAGTGAGCCATGACTACAACTGCACTCCAGCCTGGGTGACTGAGACCCTGTCTTAAAAAAAAAAAATTAACATGTGTTTCAAAGGACAAAAATCAAAGTAAAAAGGCAACCAATGGAATAAGGGAAAATATTTTTGAATCACATATTTGATAAGAAATTCATATCTACAATATATAAAGAGCTCCTACAACCCAACAACAAAAAAACACACAAGCTGATTCAAAAATATGCAGCAACTTGAACAGATTTTTCTCCAAGGAAGAAAAAGGAGGCGGCAGGATCCAGGTGAGCAGGAGATAAGCCTCCTCATTCTCAGTGCTCCTCCCAAAAACCTGCCTCCAGCCTGTGTCTCTCCCCCCCAGATCTGGTTGGCCCCGCTCTCTGAGGTGTCACGAAGATGTGCTGCACCGGGGAGCACCCAGCATCGATGTGTTACCAGAGGAAACAGGGCCTCGTGTGCCTTTTGACAACACTCCCTGCATTTCTGAGAAGAAGAAGGCAGCGTGTGCTGTGGTGGAGAGGAAGCATGACAGGCCTGAGTTGATGACTCAGCTGAACCTCCCTGGCCAAGTGCAGCCCTAGGTTCTTGCCACAGTCCCTAACAACTGAGTTATTAGGTCCACCTGCATCTCAGCCCGTCAGCTCATACAGGACAGTCTCACTTGTTATCACCAAAGATCGAGGCATAGGGTCCTCTTAAATAGGCGCTGGTGACCAAGTGTGGTGGTTCATACATCTTTAATGCCAGCACTTTGGGAGGCTGAGGCAGATGGATTACCTGAGGTCAGGAGTTCAAGACCAGCCTAGCCAACATGGTGAAACCCCATCTCTACTAAAAGTACAAAAATTAGCCAGGCATAGTGGCGCGCACCTGTAATCTCAGCTACTTGGGAGGCTGAGGCACAAGAATCACTGCATCCAGGAAGCAGAGGCTGCACTGAGCTGATATTAAGCCACTGCACTCCAGCCTGGGTTACAGAGTGGGACTCCATCTCAACAAAAAAAGGCACTAGTGAGCTTAACCACACAGCCCAAACACCTTCCATTCATGCATTTGCCACTCATGGCCAGCAGAGGGGCTTGCGAGGGTGGCAGGGTAAGAAACAGGCAAGGCAGCTGAGATGCACAGGTGAGGTGGGGGCAGATCTCCAAACAGAAGGTGGCCTGGGGCGTGATGAAACATACTCAGCCGAAGAAAGGGCAGATTCATGCAACAGCAGAGATGAACCTTAAAACAGGACAGCAAGTCACAGAAGCCGGACACAGGAACCACACGTTTATGAGTCCGTTCCTATGAAGCCTCCAGCACAGGCAAGTCCACAGAGCCGCACATGGGCAGCTGTCGGGCTGGGGGAAGAGGGAACTCAGGAAAAGAGGGAAGCTGGTTCAAAGGGGTTTCTTTTGGGGTGATGAAAAGCTCCCCAATGAGACAGTGGTAATGGCTGCAAAACTCTGTAAATACACTAAAAACCACTGAATTGTCTACTTTTAAATAGTGATAAAATGGTGAAATATGTGATGTAAATTGTATCTTTAATATATAACAAAATTAAAATTTTAATGTATACGGTCTGTCTTCTACCAGAAGATGCAGGTGTTAAGTATCTGCTTATTTTATTAATAACTACTTATTAGTAAATACTTGTTCAGCATTTTCTGATGCTGAAGTTGAAAACAGTTCCTTCAACTCCAAGTCTGGGAGTTAAGGTGCCGTCATCTGTATCCAGAACAATCTGAAATAAATTCAGTGGCCGTCTACCGTTAGCTGTCAGCTCACATGTGCTGGGGAACTGGAGCAGGTGGCGGGGAGGAGCTGGGTAAGGAAGACGCTGGCTGAGGCTGACCTGGGAAGGCTTAGAAAGCAGGAATGAGATCTCCGAGTTCAGTCAGGAGAAGTCAGAGGATGCAGGAGACGCCTAGTGGCCACGGAGACTCCTCATCTGTCAGGTGGAATAGAATGTTTTCTACAATTCTGAGAGACCAATGTCAGATTTTCATTACAAGTTTTTAAATCAGGTAATAAAGAAGAGAGGCCTGGCATTCCTCCTGGAAGAGCTGGCCCTATCCTGAGGCACCCAGGAGGGGAAGGCACCCCCCTTTCCAAAGCAACTGGGCCCCCCACACCGAGAGGGCAGGTGGCTGTGGGAGGGGAGGGGACTCCGAGAACAAGAACAAAAGGGCAAGAACGCAATTTGGACACACGCCCCCGGCCACACAAGGTGCTAACAGAACAGCTGACTCACATCCATGACTTCCTATGCTGTGTTTCTAGACAGCAGCACCAAAGATAAGGTGTGAAAACGAGGCACTTAATGCTGAATGAATGTTTCCAGGCCTGTGGGACTGACCAGAGCCCCACCCTGGTGTGCACTGAGCTCCCAGGACCCTCAGCTGCCTGCAGAGAGCAGCTGATTCTCAGAACCTTCCATCACACCTGCCCTCAATTCACAGAGAGGTCTGCTCTTCCAGCAGCCCCCACGGGGACCCCCCCACCCCCCGGGAACAGACCAGCTCGGCCTCCATCAGTCCACCTGCTGCTGGATTAAAATGCAGTTCTATCACTTGGGGAATGTGTATCAGGAAACTGTCCCCAAATGGGCAAGGAAGATCCGACTTCTCATCAGATTGTTTTTATGTCCACGGGAACACATGAGAGATCCTGGTATAAGAGGATCTGACGGCCAACATGTCCAAGGCACTGGAAAAAGCAACTCCATCATGAACAGGGGCTGGGTAAGATGAGGCTAAGAACCGCTGAGCTGCTTTCCCAGACGGTCAGGCATTCTGAGTCACAGGATGAGACAGGAGTCGGCACAAGATGCGGGTCATAAAGACCTTGCTGATAAAACGGCCTGCAGTAAAGAAGCCGGCCAAACCCACCAAAACCATCATGGCCACAACCGTGAGCTCTGTCGTCTTCACTGCTACCCTCCCGCCAGGGCCATGGCAGTTTACAGACGCCAGGGCAACGTCAGGAAGTTACCCCATGTGGTCTACAAAGGAGAGGCATGAGTAACCCACCCCTTGCTTAGCATATCATCAAGAAATAACCATAAAAATGGCAGCCGGCAGCCTTCAGGCCACTCTGTCTGTGCAGCACCCATGCTCTCATTCCTTTACCTCCATAATAAACTCACTTTCACTTTATGGATTCCCCTCAAATTCTTTCTTGCGTGAGAGCCAAGAGCCCTCTCCTGGGGTCTGGGTGGGGAGTCTGTTCTAGTAACTAACATGAGAGGCACAGAGAACTCCAGAGAGCTTCCTGTTGGGACTGGGACGGCTGCAGGGTATCACAGCACGGCTTTCAAACACAACGGGGGACTGCTGAGAGTGAACCAGACTCACAGGTGATCACAGGGCGTGAATGGCGTCTCAGTAATGCTGAGCTCCACCCCTGAGCCACAGGGTGGCTTTCACAGGGCCACGGAGCCTCCCAGGCCATACAGCTCAGAGACATTCTGGAGGGGAGGAAACTGCTCCTTTAGGCAGATTGGCGCTCCCATTCCCTCTCTCTCTGCCTGTCTGCACCCCCTGCCCAGCCAGGGCAGCCTTGGAAGAGGGGCTCCCTCGCCACTCACACCAGCCCCATCCCTCTCTGAGGACTCCGGTCCTCAGAGGACAGTGGCTCCCCCAGGACACCCACAAAACAGCTGGTCTGCGACTCATCTCTAGAGTGTGGGGTGACAGAGTGAAGAGGGGGTGGACTGTGAGGACCCCTTCCTTAAGAGGAGGTCACTGAGACAGCCGGGGAGGCATCTGGGGTCTCAGGAGGGAGGAGGTGATGATCAAGGCCGGGCTCCCAGTGTGAGCGCTGGAGTGTGGTTACGGAGAATGTCCCAGTTTGGGTCCTGCGTGCTAAACACATGGTGGTATCACGCATTGGAGCCCCTAAACTGTATCATACTCCCACGTTAACTTTGCAACTATCTCAGTATTTTTAAAAATACAAATCAACTCCCCATGAAAAAACAAAAAAACCTCCCCCTTCCTTCAAATCCCTGGTCCAGGCTCCCGCAGCCTCCTATGAGCTGCCCTTCGGCACAGGTCTGAGCCCCACCTGCTGCATCTGTTTCTCCACCCCCTACTCCGGCTAAGCAGACAGAGCCTGTCCTGGGAAACGCCCCGAGACCACCTGGAGGAGAGCAAACGGGCACCACCAGGCCCGGAGCTGGAGGCAGGGCTCAGCAGGACCCCAGGCACACAGGGGCTCATCTGGAGGCACCTGAGGGGCTCAGGCTGCAGCTGGGAGAGCATAGACAGGAGGCTCCCGAGGCCACCAGGGCCCACTTTTACTTTATCCCAAGGATCAGGGACACAAAAGGATTTAACAAACACGGCCACACCACCTGCTGCAGAATGAGTATAAATGCCCTTCTTAGCCTTCGAGGCCGGCACTGGCCTCATCGACCCCCTCTAATCCTGCCACCCGTGCAGCAGGCAGCACAGGGACAGGGAGATGGCATGGCCGGGGCCAGAGTAGGACGCAGAGGGACCCCCACCAAAGATCCTCAGAGAGTGACAGAGCCCCCCACCCCACCCCAGGTGAGCAGGACAGGCAGAGCGGGGACTGAGCAAGAAGGGGAGCCATGCCCGCTTCCAAAGAGGACCCCCAGGAAACAAACACCTTCCCACTCAGCAAGAACAAAACAAGCCACTGCGGAGACCAGCGTCTGCATCCCAATCCAAGGCTGCCCAGACAGCCGCCCTCGCCGCCACACTTCCTAACAGCCACTGGGCTCACGCTCCTGCAGCCTCTTCAGCCAGAGCCCGGGAGGCCCTGGGAGAGAGGACCCGGACAGACCCTCTGGGGCGGCCTTGCGTGCTCTCAGCCTCCTCTCAATTTCAGGAGCTTCCCCCCTTTATCCTAATCGACATCTCCGGGCCCCTCATTTGCTCAGAGTCTGCTCAGTGGGGCACCCAACGGTTGGCAGGTGAGAGAGGTGAGGGGCTGGGCTGTCACTGTGGCAAAGGGCACCGTGGCCCTCTGGCCTGAATGCTTCCGCCCGAAGTCAGGACACAAACACATCATCGTACACAGCAGAAATAGCCCAGAAAGGCCCCAGCCCAGATGGCACTGGAATAAACAGTTTTCCCCAAGTCACTTTAAAATGAAAGTTTTAGGGCTACTTGTTTTTTTTTTGTTTTGTTTTGAGACAGAGTTTCCCTCTGTTGCCCAGGCTGTGCAATGGCACAATCTCGGCTCACTGAAACCTCCGTCTCCCAGGTTCAAGCGATTCTTCTGCCTCAGCCTCCCAAGTATTTGGGATTACAGGCACCCACCACCACACCCGGCTAATTTTTTTGTATTTTTAGTAGAGATAGGGTTTCTCACAGGTCAGGCTGGTCTCGAACTCTTGACCTCAGGTGATCCACCTGTCTCAGCCTCCCAAAGTGCTGGGATTAGGCATGAGCCACCACAGCCAGCCAGGGCTACCTACTTCTAAAGAGGACTTCAGGACAGTTCCTGGTGCTCCTCCGTGACATACCAGCAGAGGATGCTCAGCCACTGCCTTTACTCAATGTGCCATTGAACAGAAACACAAGAATGCTGTTCTCCCAGCCTGAAACATTCTTCATACTTCCAGCCATCAGGGTTTCAGCCTGCTCAGAAACAACAAAGGCAGTGGGCACTTGTAGAACAGCGGTGCAAGGGTCTCCACAGACCCTCTCCAACAAAGCCACTGTATGAGTGTCGAACTTTACAAACAGCAGCAACTTAAAGTCTCTTACATGTCTTAGAGACACAGCAAATGAAGGAACACTTATCCAAGAAAACCTTCTAAATGGCCACAGGAACAGCAACTTTGTGACACTTGGGCCACAACCTCCTTCCCCATCCCCCTGTCACAAAAGCTCTACTCCCAGCAGGCAGCCAAGAAGATGGGGCTCCCTCCCCCCACTGCCACTGCAGGTGTGGCAGGCACCCACACTCTTCATTAACTGCTCAGCTTCTGTCTACCCAGGCTCCCTTCCTCCATCTAGCCCCCACCCACGGCACAGGGGCAGAGAACACTGAGCATCCCTGTCCCTGCTCAGCTTGCTCACCGAGCATCCACATCCCTCCTCAGCTTGCTCACCGAGCATCCACGTCCCTGCTCAGCTTGCTCACCCAGCATCCACGGCCCTGCCACAGCTTGCTCATCCAGGATCCACGGCCCTGCCTCAGCTTGCTCACTGAGCATCCACGTCCCTGCTCAGCCTGCTCACCAAGCATCCACGTCCCTGCTCAGCTTGCTCACCCAGCATCCACAGCCCTGCTCAGCTTGCTCACCGAGCATCCATGTCTCTGCCACGTCCCTGACACCTCAGCTTGCTCACTGAGTATCCACGTCCCTTTTCAGCTTACTCAGAGCATCCACGTCCCTGCTCAGCTTGCTCACCCAGTATCCCTGTCCCGCCTCAGCTTGCTCACCCAGCATCCACGTCCCTGCCACAGCTTGCTCACCGAGCATCCACGGCCCCGCCCAGCTTGCTCACCCAGCATCCACGGCCCTGCCCAGCTTGCTCACCGAGCATCCACGTCTCCCATATCCCTGCCGCCTCAGCTTGCTCACTCAGCATCCACGTCCCGCCTCAGCTTGCTCACCCAGAATCCCTGTCCCGCCTCAGCTTGCTCACCCAGCATCCACGGCCCTGCCACAGCTTGCTCACCCAGCATCCACGGCCCTGCCTCAGCTTGCTCACCAAGCATCCACGGCCCTGCCCAGCTTGCTCACCCAGCATCCACGGCCCTGCCCAGCTTGCTCACCCAGCATCCACGGCCCTGCCCAGCTTGCTCACCCAGCATCCACGGCCCTGCCCAGCTTGCTCACCCAGCATCCACAGCCCTGCCTCAGCTTGCTCACCCAGCATCCAGGGCCCTGCCCTGCTTGCTCACCCAGCATCCATGTCCCTGCCTCAGCTTGCTCACCGAGCATCCACCTCCCTGCCTCGGCTTACTCACAAGGAGAGGTCCAGAGACTGCATTAGTCCAGCCAGATCACAAAGCAAACAACAAGTCATCCTACCCCCACGTGGGGGAATCCATACCCCCAGCTGCTGCTACAGTTTGCCTAAAATGTCCAGCTTGCAACAACAACAAAAAATGAGTCATACAAAGAAACAACAAAGTGTGGTTCATACACAGGGAAAAAAAATAATGATAAGCAGGACACAAACTGCTTTTGAAGAGGCACAGGTGTTGGACTCAGTAGAAAAAGACTTTAAAATCGCTATTGTAAATATGTTCAAATGACTAAAGGGATCCATGCGTAAAGAATTAAAAGAAAATATGACAACAACTAATCAAAAAGTGACTGTCAATAAAGAGACAGAAATTCTGAAAAAGAACCGAGTGGAAATTCTGGCATTGCAAACACAACTGAAATGTTAAAATTCACTGTAAGGGCTCAACAATAGATTTGAGCTGGCAGAAGAATCAGTGAATTCAAAGAAAGATCAATGAAGATTATGCAGCCTAAAGAACAAACAGAAAACAGAATTAAGGAAAAAGAACACAGTCTCAGAGAAAGATGGGATGACATGAAAGTACACCAGTACATGCAGAATGGGTGAGCTCAAGGAGAAGAGAGAGGAGCAGAGAAAAAAATATCCAAGGAGAAAACGACTTTTGAAAACTTCCCAAATATGATAAAAATATTAACTACACACCCAAGAAGCTCAACAAATTGCAAGCCTGATAAACACAGAGATCCACACCCTGACACATCAGTCTAAATGATGAATGCCAAAAAAACAAAGACAAAATCTTGAAAGTAGCAAGAGAAAAATAATTTATCACTTACAAGGAAACCTCAATAAGATTAACAGCTGACTTCTCATCAGAAACAATGGAGTCCAGAGGGCAGTGGAATAACATATTCAAAGCACTGAAAAGAAAAAAAAAATCATCAACCGAGATTCTTATAGCTAGTAAAACTTTTTTTTAAAAAATAAGGGGAAAATAAAGACATTCCCAGATAAACAAGAACTGGGAGTATCTGTTGCTAGTAGGCACACCTTACAGAAAACAAGTTTTTCATGCTGAAAACAAGTAACATCAGATGTAATTCAAATCCACATGTAAAAGAGTACATGTAAAGACAATTATGTAAGTTACTATAAAAGATGATTAGATTTCTTCTCTTTTCCTCTTCTAGTTGACTTAAAAATAACTGCATAAAACAATATGCATTGTATTGTTTGGGGCCTTTAACATAAAGAAATATAATATGCTTGACAATAATATTAATAGCACAAATGAGATGGATGGGATCAAAACTGTTATATTAGAGAAAGAAAATGACTGCAGATGGTAATTCAGTCAGAGAAAGAAATGAAAGGAACCACAATGGTAAATAAGGTTAATATAATAACTCCATAATATATGTTTGTTCTCCTCTCAGGTTCTTGAATATAAAATGTATATAAAGGAACAATCAGAACAATATATTGTTAGATTATAATATATGTAGATATAATATGTATAATAATCATACCATTTAAAAAGGGAGGAGGAAATCAAACCATGTAGGAGGAGTAAGGTTCCTATCACTGGAATTAAGTTAGTATAAATTTGAAGTAGATTCTGATAAGTTAAGATGCATATTGTAAGCCTTCAAGTAACTACTAAGAAAATAATTCAAAAAACATCACTTAAATTAAAATGTTACACTAGAAGATATTCACTTAATATTTAAAAAAGCTGTAAATGAGTAACAGCCAAGGGGAAAAGGAATGGGATATACAGAAAACAAAATGTAAAGTAGCAGATGTAAATCTGACCATATTATAACATTAAGTGTGAATGAAATAAGCAATCAAATCAAAGGGCAGAATTGCCAGAATGGATTTTTTTTTTAAGATCCATTCCATGTATACAGAAGACTCATTTTAGATTCAAAGATACAAAAAGGTTAAAAGCAACAAATGGAAACAATATATCAAATGGCAACCACAGGAGATCTGCAGTGATGATGCTAACACCAGAAGCAATAGACATCAAAACAGAAATATGCACATACGTCCTATCAAACAACAAATACAACAGGCAAAAACTGACAGAAGTAACAAGGGGAAAAGGTAATTCAAAAATAGGTACAGACCTCCACACCCACATTTAGTAATGGATGTTAACAACTGCACAATAAAGAAATCTTAGACTTGACCTAAGAGACAACCCTCTGCCTTCCCCCAAGAACAAATGCCATTCTCTTCAAGTGCACATGGAGTATTTTCCAGCAGAGATCCTGTGCTGGGCCATAAGATGTGCCTCTATTTAAAAGTGCTGGAATCTGGCTGGGTGCAGTGGCTCACACCTGTAATCCTAGCTCTTTGGGAGGCTGAGGCAGGCAGATTGCTTGAGCTCAGAAGTTCAAGACCAACTTGGTCAACATAGTGAAACCCCGTCTCTACAAAAAATACAAAAAACTGGCCAGGCGCAGTGGTGTGCACCTGTAGTCCCAGCTACTCAGGAGGCTGAGGCACAGGAATTGCTTGAACCTGGGAGGCAGAGGTTGCAGTAAGCCATGACCGCAGTATAGCCTGGGCAACAGAGCAAGACTGTCTCCAAAAATTTAAAAAAAAAAAAAGTACTGGAATTATACAGAGTATGTTCTATGACTGTAATGGAAATAAATTCAAAATCAATAACAGAAAACATTTTGGGATATTCACAAATATGTGGAAGTTAACACACTCCTGAATAATAAATGGGTCAAAGAAGAAATCTTGGAGTAAATGTTTAAACACTAAGGTGCATGAAAACAAAAACACACACATCCAAGTATAGAATGCAGGTAAAGCACTGCTTAGAGGGAAATTATGACTGTAAACACCTACATTAAAAGAGAAAAGAGAAAAAAAATCAATGATCTAACCACCTTAAGAAAAAGAGCAAATTAAACCCAAAGCAACCGTAAGGAAGGAAATAATATTAGCGTGAAATCAAGAAAACCAAAAGTTGGTTCTTTGACGGGCAATGTGGGTGTGTTGTGCTAAAAAAAAAAGAAAGAAAGAAAGAAAGAAAGAAAAGGAAAAAATCCACCTTAAAAACTTGGTTATTTGACAAGAACAAAAAAACTGACAAGTCTTTAGGTTAACAAAAAAAGAAAGGAAAGGAAGGGATCAAATTACTAAAGCAGGAATAAAAGAAGAACCATTACTAATGACTTTCCAGAAATAAAAAGGATTATAAGGAAATACTAAGAAAAATTATATGGCAACAAATTAGATAACTTAGGTTAAATGGAAAAATTCCAATACAGACAAACTACCAAAACTGACTTAGGAAGAAACAGAAAATCTGAATAGACTTACAACAAGAGATTGAATTAGTAATTTTAAAACTTCCCACAAAGAAAAGCCCAAGCCCAGATGGCTTCACTGGATAACTCTACAAATATTTAAAGAGGAATTAATGTCAATCCTTCGCAAACTCTGAAAAGATAGAAAAGGAGGAGAATAGTTTCCAGCTTATTTTATAAGACCAGTATCATCCTAATGCTAAATCCAGACAAAGTCATCACAAGAAAACTACAGACCATTATCCCTAAGAGTTCAGTTTATTTGAACACAAATTCAAAAAAAATCCCCACTACAATACTTACAAACAAAATCCAGCAACAGATAAAAAGTGTTGGACACCATGACCACATGGATGTATCCCAAGAATGCAAGGTTGGTTCAACACACAAGTATCAATCAATGTTGTACATCATGATTGTAGAATAAAAGACAAAACCCACAGGATCATCTCAATAGACACAGGCATTTGGCAAATTCCAACTCTTATGATAAAAACACCCAACAGACTCGAATCAAAGGGAACTAACTGCCTTGACCTAATGAAAGGCAACTATGGAAAATCCATCAACTAACATCATACTCAGTGGTTAAAGACGGAATGCTTTCTCACTAAAATGAAGAATAAGACAGGCATATCACTCTCACCACTTATCACCAGGGTAACGAAGAAAAAGAAATAAAAGCAACTAAATTGGAAAGGAAGAATTAAAACAATCTCTATTTGCAGATGACAGAATCATCAGAATCGTATATAGAGAATCTATTAAACAACTCTTAAACAAATCAGTTCAGCTCAGCAAAGTTGGATGATGCAAGATCAACATGCAATGATCAATTACATTTCTCTAAAGTAGCAACGAACAAGAACTAAAATTAAGAAAACAATTCCATTTACAATAGCATCAAAAAGGATAAAATTTTTTGGAATAAATTTAACAAAGTCCAAAATTTGTTTCTAAAATTTTCTCCTCCCTTCCTGTCTCCCTCCCTCTTCCCCTTCCCGCCCCCCTCTCCCCACACACAGAAGCACATGGACAGGCTTCTAAGAACTACTTCATGCTTGAAAACAGCAGAGCTAGGGGTTGATTAGTTTGCTATAGACTCGGCCACACTTGGTAAAGTTGACGCACGCACATGCACAGATGGAAGCAACGACAGGAGGAAGTACAGCTGCAGGAAGGAGGTGAAAGGAACGCAGGGTACATACCCAGGAAGGACCGCCTGGGGGCGACCTTGACTTCTTCATCCTTGCTATCTGCAGCCACGTTAAAAAGGGAGACAGAAACAGAAAGGGGAAAAAGACAGAAACAGACTGGTTTTAACATGCATAAACAGCTGTGTTCCCAGAACTTTTTGCATTTTTTTAACAAAAAGGGGCAAGGCAGGTCCTGCTTCCCTTTTCCTAGAAACTCTGTATGTAAGCTTTGGCTGCAATATAGCTGCCCCAGGTCAAAACCCTTTGGAAGGCTGCCTGATAAAGCTGGTTTCTTTTTTTTTTTTTTTTTTTTTGAGACGGAGTTTCACTCTTGTTACCCAGGCTGGAGTGCGATGGCGCGATCTCGGCTCACCGCAACCTCCGCCTCCTGGGTTCAGGCAATTCTCCTGCCTCAGCCTCCTGAGTAGCTGGGACTACAGGCACACGCCACCATGCCCAGCTAATTTTTCTTATATATTTAGTAGAGACAGGGTTTCACCCTGTTGACCTGGATGGTCTCATCTCTTGACCTTATGATCCACCCGCCTCCGCCTCCCAAAGTGCTGGGATTACAGGCTTGAGCCACCGCGCCCAGCCAAAGCTGTTTTCATAGTGTCTGGGTCTACAGGTGCACTTGAGAAGCACCTCTGCACAGACACAGAGACATGGGGACAACATGACAGGGACCCAGCACCCTCCAGGGCTCAGCACCTACAATGACAGGTTATGAGCCAACCTCCCAATCTGTGCAGCCCCAGGACAAGACAGCAGCCAAGGCCCTGGAAAACTGTGTGGCCTCCAGGTGGCTCCTGGGAAGCCACACAGGGTTTGGGATTAAAGAATGTTGATAAACAAGAGACTCAAATGAGTCCTGGGCTCAGAAAGCAGAGGTGGGATCAAAGATTGCGAGTTGCCTGCCCCAGGCAATGCAAACTTAAAATGGAAATTTTCCAAGTGAACAGCTAAAAGTAAATACAACATGATCTCTGACCTCTGCCCTCCGCTACCTGGACTCAGGGTGTTGTTCCACTCACAAGGCAGGAATTGCAATATTTCTACCAGATTTGAGGGTTTTATAAATCAATGCAGCATACAAAGTCCAGTCTCCTCTCCTCTCTCTGGCTCCCCCAGCACCGCCTCTTAGATTCTATGGGTCCCTCAGCTCTTCCCATCTGTTGCTTTTATTTAGACCACATCCCTCTTCACTGGTGCCTCTTCTAAAGACCAAGATCTACAAGGGGTGGGAGGGAGGTGTCAGTTGATCACGGGTAGGCTTGTGACCACTCCAGTCCACAGAAGCAATGCTGTGATTTCCAAGACTTAGGTCATAAAAAAGATATACCTTCTATCTGCTTCCCCAGGAAGCTCCCCCTTGGGACCTGGCCACCATGTTGTGAGGAAGCCCAGGCCTCATGAGAGGCCTTGGTGGGTGTCCCAGCAGAGCCCGGGCAGAGGTCCTGGCAGATGTCCAGCACCAGCCATGCCAAAGAGTGAGTGAGGAAGAGAGAGAGAGAGAGAGAGAGAGAGGCAAGAAAATGAGCTTCAAGGGCTGCCGCCCTAGCCTTTGCACCTCCCCAGATGCTACTGAGGACAGCAGAGACCAGCTGCTCCTACCAAGCTCTACCCAAAATGCACACACAAGCAAAATGAATGCTGTCCTTCCAAGTCCTAAGATCTGGGGTAACTTGTGGAATAGCCAAAGAGACAGGACAAGTTATAGTCCCACATGGCCAGCAGGAAGGATGCTGGCTGGGCAACAGAGGCCATCACCTGCTTCCTGGGACTCTGGTCCATGTCGCAACTGGAGACCACTACTATGGGCACAGGAAGAAAGGTCTGCACTGTACCCTGTTGGTACAACATGATTGGGGAGTGCAGGGGTGATAGTGACAGGGAGGTGCCGGCTGGCCTGGGACTGGGGAAAGCACATGATCACAGTGGCCCAGGTGAGCCCGCAATGGCAGGTACACAGGCAGATACAGGGGTTCCTAATGTGACATCCAAGAATGTCATTAAACCCCCTGAAAATGCATGCAAGATGGCACACAACCCCACACACAACACGTTTTCCAGCTTTCTCGAGCTATAACTAACTTACCCGTTTAAAGTGGTTTTTAGGATATTCACAGTTGTGCACCCACCAACACTATCTAATTTTAGGACATCTTCAGCACCCCAAAAGGAATCCCTCAACTAACCAGCAGCCACTGCCTCTCCCTGGCCTCACTCCTAGAACTCTGAATATTAAGATTTGAGACAAATTTCAAGTAAATTCAGCCACCTGACTTTGAGCCACAATTACTTCTCAAATAACCCCTAGGAGGAACTTAAAAGGAAAAAACTACATGATAAAGCAAAGTTAAACTTTATAAAAGCAAAGTTTTAAATAAAATGAAACAAATGACCCCATGTATCCAGTTTCTGCTGCACCCATGACTAGGTGCACTTCCTGGTGACATAAATGCAGCAGCCTGGCCTCCGTCCCCAGTGGGAAGTACCCTGAGGATGTGCAATCCTGAGTATATAAATCCCCACCCCCAATTAAACAAACGTTTTCAGCGACTGGGCAGCTGGCACTGACGTGATGACCCTCAGACTGCCACACACAGAGAGGGCTAAGGGAGGCACAAGGACGTCACATTCCATTATTTGTGGGGTCCTTGAGGAAAGGAGTTGACACAGGGCAGAAGGGAGGCTGAGCCCGGGCTGAGGTACGGCCAAGCCTACAGGCTTCAAGTCAAATGGGAAGAACTGGTGTGTACTCATGAAGTATTTTGCCTCAGCAAAAAAATTCCCTAGCTCTAGCTGCTGAAAAAGCCAAAAAAGCAACCTCGAGGCCAGCCCTCATGTGTGCCTAGGCTGTGGTCTCCAAATACTGCATCCCAGATACCAGAGCTCCCTGGAGAAACAACAGATTCTAGGTCTGGGGCAGGAGATGGAGCTGCCATACGAGCACCTTGGTATACCAGGATCCTGTGTGGAACCCATCGAAAGGGCCCAGCACCACCACGCGGCTCCCAGGCCAGAGCAAAGAACTGGAGCTTCAACACGTGCAATAATCCAGTAACATCCAAAACATCCAAATCACAAAGAGAGAGACCTGAATTTCCTTTAGCAATTATACCCATGGACAGCTGAACCATGGGTACCTGGCCGTTTCTCTGCAGAGGGGCTCCAGCTAACAGACGGCAATCATCCTGCAGCCCCTGATCAGCTCACGGCCTCAGCATGAGCCCCACAGTGGGGCTCTGGTGGACCTCTGGTGACCACAGGCGCCGCTGGTGGAGCGATGCAACCGTCCTGCAAAACACGAGAATTAAGCCTGGGTCCCATTGCGCCTCTGGGTCCAACTGTCTTTTAAAAATGCTCTTTCACAGAAAGAGCCAAGGACAGAATACCCTGTCCACATCCCAAGGACGTAAAGACACGAGAAACCACCATGCGTGCCACCTCCACCACAGGGCTCCCTAAAACTTCACCTGCAGGAGTACTCGGCAATTTTGTTACAATGCAGCAGTGCTGATGCCACTAACAGAGACCACAGGCAAAGTGAAGGGGAGCCAAGGGAGAACCCATGGATTTTTAAACAACGAAAATGTATATACTGCCAGGCACAGGGGCTTACACCTGTAATCCCAATGCTTCGGGAGGCTGAGGTGGGAGGATCGCTTGGCTTGAACCCAGGAATTCAAAGCAATCATGAGCTTTGAAAATACTTCTGCATTCCAGCCTGGGCAACAGAGAAAGACCTTGTCTCAATTAAAAAAGAAAGAAAGAAAAGAAAAACCCTCAGCAGGAAGGAGACCTGAATGCAGGTCTGGACTGAGGGTCCAGTCACCCTCGGGCTTTACACCACCCTCCCTACTGGGTAAATGTTTGAAATTCTCTGTAATGCAAAGTGAAAGGTAAAAAGAAATAACCCAGGACACGCAAGACAGATGTGCACTCACTCCCAACCACAGTCAGCCATGGCCTGGCTGAAGAGGCTCGGTTTGGCACAGGGGTGGTACCGTGTTGGCACCGGCCCTGCTGTCCTCAGTCTGGGCACTCGAGGCCCTGGGGGACACCTCCCTCTGGCGAGGCGCCTCAACCCTGACTCACAACGACAATGGTGTGGGAAAACGTCTCAGTGGAATGAGGGTTTCTTTGTAAAGCCTGATCATAATTTTGAAAATGATGCCGATTTTGTGAAAGGAGACTGTGGAAGAACAAAAGGAAGAGACACAGAAAGTATGCCACAGTGTTTGAAGCAGTTTCCTCTGGAGGGCGGGGCAGAAGCTGTTTTACTTTTCCTTCATATTCTGTCTTCCCCAAATATCTACCATTAGCATGCACTGTTCTTTATAATCAGACAACAAATTACGCATTTAATTTTTTAAGTAATCTACCCTTTCTTAATACCATTTATGTTCTTTAATCTTAACTTTTTTTTTACTCTTAACTTTCAAACTGAACTTGTGATCTCCAAAACTTAAAATCCTTACAAAAGACAGCTAGATGGCCGGGTGCGGTGGCTCACGCCTGTAATCCCAGAACTTTGGGAGGCCAAGGCGGGTGGATCACGAGGTCAAGAGATTGAGACCATCCTGGTCAACAAGGTGAAACTCCACCTCTACTAAAAATACAAAAATTAGCTGGGCATGGTGGTGCACGCCTGCAGTCCCAGCTACTCGGGAGGCTGAGGCAGGAGAATTGCTTGAACCCGGGAAGCGGAGGTTGTGGTGAACCAAGAATGTGCCATTGCACTCCAGTCTGGGTAACAACAGCGAAACTCCATCTCAAAAAAAAAAAGATAGCTAGAAAACATTGACGCTTTTATTTCATCAGGTCATCTGACTATCCATGAGCATAGTGAAATGTAGCTGTTCAAACATTTCCTCATAAATTATTTTCATATCCTCATCAGTCTGCCAAGAATTGTGCCTCCCAAGGCCCATGGTCCCCCTTGGCATGTCCTTACCCTCAGGTGAGGCTGAGAATGTGCTTGGCAAAAGCAAAAACTGACAAATGGGATCTAACTAAACTTAAGAGCTTCTGCACAGCAAAAGAAACTATCAACAGAGCAAACAGACAAACTAAAGACGGGAGAAAATTTTTGCAAACAATGCATCTGACAAAGGTCTAATATTCAGCATCTATAAGGAACTTAAATTTACAAGATAAAAACAAACAACCCCATTAAAAAGTGGGCAAAGGACATGAACAGACACTTTTCAAAACAAGACATATATGCAGCCAACAAGCATATGAAGAAAAGCTCAACATCACTTATCGTTAGAGAAATGCAAATCAAAACCACAGTGAGATACCTTCTCACACCAGTCAGAATAGCTATTATTAAAAAGTAAAAAAAAATAACATGTCGGTGAGGTTGTGAAAAAAAAGGAACACATATACACTGCTGGTAGGAGTGTAAATTAGTTCAACTGTTGTGGAAGACAGTGCGGTGATGCCTCAAAGACCAGAAATACCACTCAACCCAACAATCCCATTACTGGGTATAAACCCCCAGGAATATAAATCGTTCTGTTATAGACACATGCACACATATGTTCACTGCAGCATGATGCACAATAACAATGACATGGAATCAACTTATGCCCATCAATGAAAATCATCCAGATTTTCTTCCGAATGAAGAAAATGTGGTACATGTACACTATGGAATACTCTGCAGCCATGAAAAAGAATAAGATCATGTCCTTTAGAGGAACATGTATGGAGCTAGAGGCCATTATCTTTACCAAACTAACACAGTAACAGAAAAGCAAATGCTGCATGTTCTCACGTAGAAGTGAGAGCTAAATGATAAGAACACATGGACACATAGAGGGGAACAACTCACACTGGGGCCTATCAGAGGGTGGAGGAGAGGAGGAGGGAGAGAACCTGGAATAGCCAATGGACACTAGGCTTGACACACGGGTGATGAAATAATCTGTACACTGGCTGGATGCAGCGGCTCATGCCTGTAATCCCAGTGCTTTGGGAGGCCGAGGTGGGTGGATCACTTGAGGTTAGGAGTTCAGGAGTTAGAGAATCTGTATATCAAACCCCCATGACATGTAATTTACTTATATAACAAACCCGCACACGTACCCCAAACTTAAAAGCTTTAAAAAAAAAAGAACATGTTCAGAAGCAACCAGCTCCCCTGCAAGGTGACGCCACTGGCAGGAAGACGAGGCTGGCCACCTTGCCCGGCAATGGACTGGCTGCAGGAACTGCAGATCTGGTGGCCAGAAGCCAGAGCTTTCGGTCTGAATTTCAGTTATGTTCATGGCCCGCTCTCCCCTCTCCTGGCAGAGGAGAGGATGTGAGCCACACCTTTCATCAAGGTGCTCTGTAGGAGAAAGCCTGGGCCTGTCCACCAAGTGGACATGGACATGTATAAACTCAAATCAGACTCAGATATGCAGTGTGCTGCAGATGTGAATCTCGAGACTTCCTAAACCCACAGTTACATCCAGTGCAGAGTCCAGGAGTGGATTTTCCACCTGAGGTCATTTGGGGCCCAGGAGTCATGTGGCTTGGTTCTCAATCCTCCCTGGGGTGAGGGCCAGTGCAGGGCACCCAGGCTGACCCCAGGAGCCTGGGCCTCACCCCTCTCAGTGGCCCTAGCCTGCTTCCCAAATGTTGCAGGCCTTGAGGAAAGGGTGCACCAGCTTTCTGTTGCCTCCGTAACTAGGTACTACCAACATGGTGGCCACAACTCAGGCTGATTATAACTCTGGAGGCCAGAAACGGAACGGTCTCCTGGTCTAAAACCAAGGCTGTGTCTCCTGCTCATTCAAGTACAGGCAGAACTTCGCTCCCCATGGTCCGGGGCTCTGCTGCCTGTAAAGCAATGGCCCACTGATGGCAGAGAGCTGGCCCTCAGCTCCAGCCCCTGACCGCCTCCTCTGCACCCCTCATTCATGTCTGAGGACCCCCAGGATTAGGTTTGGCCACCGGCTAATCCAGGACCAGCCCCTCAAGAGTCTCTTGGCCATATACAGTGACACATCACAGGTTCCAGGGACCAGGGTGTGGACGTCTCGGGGGGCCATTATCTGCCCACCCACAGAGGGGCACTTGTTTAAAATTCGGATTCCAGGCCTAACTCTGGAAACTGGGACTCACAATGTTACCTCATCCCAGGGAACCAGAAGAGAAGAACTCCTTTGGAAGAAGTGACACAGAATGCAGGCACCCTGTCCCATTCCCTTCTCACCCAACACTCCTGTGAGATGAGCCTACACCCGCACCCGCACCTGCTGGTAAGCACACACACTAAACTCTAAGCTGGCCACGCTGCCTGAACACTCCCGACCTGCCCTCCCTGGGAACACGCATCAGGCCACCGCCAACGAAGTCACAAGGCCCGGCCTCATGACTGGAGCCTGAGGACAGCAGAAACACCCAGAAGCACACTGGGCATCTTAGGCCAAACCGTTCTCTCAGCCTCCGTTCCTCCCACAGTGAGAACATTCCCATTCCTAGTTAAATGCTGAGTTCAAAGGCGCAGGGGACACGCCACAAGGAATGCCCCAGAGAAGGGGCAAAGCCTTGCGGGAAGCACGACAGTCACCTAAGCAGAAACGTAAAACCACAGCTCCGCAGTACGCAGGGAATCCTGGCCAGTTCTTAAAAGCCTGCTTTCTATACAAGATCCATGGTATCGCACACTGTCTCTGGTGTAATTTCTTTCTTTTTTTTTTTTTTTTGAGACGGAGTTTCACTCTTGTTACCCAGGCTGGAGTGCAATGGCGCGATCTCGGCTCACCGCAACCTCCGCCTCCTGGGTTCAGGCAATTCTCCTGCCTCAGCCTCCCGAGTAGCTGGGATTACAGGCACGCGCCACCATGCCCAGCTCATTTTTTGTATCTTTAGTAGAGACGGGGTTTCACCATTTTGACCAGGATGGTCTCGATCTCCTGACCTCGTGATCCACCCACCTTGGCCTCCCAAAGTACTGGGATCACAGGCTTGAGCCCAAATCACCACAGGAGGGAACAGAGCAGAGGCTCAGAGGAGAGGAGAATGGTGTGAATGCGGGAAAAGAACAGAACACCACAGCAAATCTTTATGGCCACAATGACACAAACTGGCCCAGGCCATGCATCGGGCTGGAGGCTGGTCTGCTTTCTACAGAGGCTGAAAGCAGCACATATTCACCTCGCTCTAAAAACAGAAGAGAAAAAGGAGGAGGTGGGAGAGGCGGGGATCCTCTCTGACAGGAAGAAGTATCATAAGGAATAGAAACACAGGGACACACTCCCGGGGAAGACCTCAAATCCACAGCAGCCCCAAACTAAACAAACTCTGGGGAAAACATGCTTCTCCAAGCAACAGCTGAGATCAGTCTCTCTCAAAGCCAAAGTGAGTGCTGTCTTAGATTTAGTAATTAGAAGAAAAACGAAAGGAAGGATTTAACCCTCCTGCACACAAGAAGCCCACCAGCCTGCATGTTCAGAGGTCAGACGGAAACAAACTGTGCAAAAAGCAAAAACTGGAAGAATATTTTCTATTTTCTGAGCTGCCGAAGATGAAGGAGTGGTGTGTGCCAAGCATGTGCTAAGCATGTAATTGGTCCTGCACAGCCAGCAACAGAGCAGTGTGTGGACCTGCCAGTGTGCTCTGGATAAAGGGGTTGCCTGACCCCGCAGGGTGACTCTGGGTCTGTTTACCAAGGTCTCTGAGGAAGACCTGGGCTAACACAGCCCATGAGTCACAGCAAAACCAAGAGGATGTGTTTGTGACAGGCCACGCACACGGACAGGAAACACCTTCCCTGGCACCATCTGCCTTGATGGAACCTGGCACAGAGGAGCACTTCCTGTTCTGACACACAAGCCGCCAAGGACGGCGCTCACAGCCAAGAGGAGCTGTGAAGACGTGTTAAGGCCAAGCCCAAATTCCAGTGAAGAAAGCATTATCTTGAATTGTTTCAAGTTATAAGCTGTTTAATTAAGTCATTTAACATATTGAGAACGCTATCAGTTGCCGATAACAGCACCACTTGGTGACATGAAAGCTGCCTGGATCAGAACAGATCAGAGTGGCTTCCTTTCAGCAGAGTCACCTTTTGCCCTGATTCCCTGGGACTCTATTCTGAAGCACCAGCCACCAACCTGTGAAGCAGCGGCGCCTGGCGTTGAGCTCGTTGGCCACTCGGACCTCCGTGCACAGCTTCAGCATCAGCAGCATGGTCAGGATCATGATGGCGCTCTGCCACAGCAGCGGGGACTCAAAGCGCCTTCCAAACCTGAGGGAGAGACCAGAGTCAGGAGGGAGGCCCATCCACACTGCCTCTCCCAGTCCCAAACCTGCAGCGGGGGAGGCCTGGGTCGGGAGGGAAGCCCGCCCACACCACCTCTCCCAGTCCCAGACTTGCGGTGGGAGAGCCCCGGGTCAGGAGGGAAGCCCACCCACACTGCCTCTCCCAGTCCTGAACCTGCGGTGGGAGAGACCAGAGTCAGGAGGGAGGCCCACCCACACCGCCTCTCCCAGTCCCGAACCTGCGGTGGGAGAGACCCAGGTCAGGAGGGAGGCCCACCCATGCCGCCTCTCCCAGTCCCAGACTTGCGGTGGGAGAGCCCCGGGTCAGGAGGGAGGCCCGCCCACACCACCTCTCCCTGTCCAAGACTTGCGGTGGGAGAGACCCGGGTCAGGAGGGAGGCCCACCCACACCGCCTCTCCCAGTCCTGAACCTGCAGTGAGGGAGGCCTGGGTCAGGAGGGAGGCCCACCCATGCCGCCTCTCCCAGTCCCAAACCTGCAGCGGGGGAGTCCTGGGTCAGGAGGGAAGCCCGCCCACACCACCTCTCCCAGTCCCAGACTTGTGGTGGGAGAGACCCGGGTCAGGAGGAAGGCCCAACCACGCCGCCTCTCCCAGGCCCCAAGCAGCATCCAGGGGAAGGAGTCCAAGGGGTGGCAAACACCACAGTGTCCAGGCACCTGCTGCCCATCTCCCAGACTCCAGGTGGGGTGGGGCTCCAGGGAGGGGCCTGACCCAGGACCCCTCAGCACATTCAGCCCTCCCCAGAATCAGTGCCCAGGTGCTGGTACTGCTGTCTGGTGGTCCTCAGTCCCCTCCCACAGCTCAGCCCAGGTACCCTAGACCCTCCCTGCAGCCTCCAGGCCGCCACCTGGCAAGAAGCCATTTCTAGCCCAGAGTAGCCCTGCTTCCTGCCAGGGGAAGGCGAGGTCAGTGTGCAAAGCAGCAAGGGGACCGGACATGAAATTTCCACACACACACTCCACAGAAGAGAAGAAGGCAGCCACGCTTCTGTGCTGCCACCCAACCTAAGGCCCACCCCACCCCCAGGCCTCCCTGCCCACAGCATCTCACCCTCCCTGGCCCCAAGCTCCCCTGGCTGCCCACTCCCAGGCCTTCTTGCTGACTTTTGACCAGGGCTGGGCATCTCATCAGCTCAGCCATGAGCCTCTGCAGCGCAGAACCACAGGCCAGTGACTGGCAAGCCCTGGGGTCTCCCGTCTCCCCAGCGTCACCAAAGAGCTGGGACACAGACCTGCAGAACCATCATCTCCGAGGCTGGGCTGCAGCACACACTCAACGAAAGCCCCAGCCTTGACCCTCCCCTGACTGTTCCAGGGCGGGAATCTCAGCCTGCAGTTTGTTTGGTCTGAAGGGAATTTTCAAAACTTGAATTGGTCACCAACATGTCAACATCAGAAGATCCTAGAGAACGGCCTAACTTCCCACCTTCTCCTGAGAAACCAGAAGACCCAGCAAGAACCACCACTGCCCCCACCTCTCTCCAGCTCTCACGCAGCGGGGCACCCGTGGGCCAGCACCTGCAATACCAGTCCATCCGCTTCCCAGAGAGGCCACCTCAGGGGTGAGCACTGCTAAAAGTCGCTTCCTACCACTCCTGAAATGCAGCCAGCAGGAACGTGCCCCGTTATCAGCACCCCTAAGTGACACAGAGCAGAAGCAGGGGGAACCCCACAGCCCCCATAGCCACCCCCTTATCAACACAGAGCAGAAGCAGGGGGAGCCCCCTGTGGAAATAGCCTCCCTGACCCAGAAGCCATCAGAGTCAGCCTCAGGAGGCACCACCCCATCCACGCTGACTACCATGAGAAGGAGCTACACCAAAATCGCTCAAGAAACATTAAAAAAAAATTCACAAAGCTCAGCAGTGACCAGCATCACCAGCAATCCGTAAATGACGAAAGTGGATGCAACCTGATCTCCTATCCTTAGAAGAACACGTCTTTGGAAGGTTCTATGTGATGAGAAAAAAAAGGTCCCATAAATGTAGACCTGACCCTCAGATGCTGCTAGACCCTATAATGTGACGAGTCCAGGTTTGTGCATGTAGTTCACTGTCAGAGTGAACTCCCAGCTGGCTTCTCAGAGGAACTCCGAAGGCTCCCTGGACAGCAGCATCTGCACCCACAGATAAGAAGCCCGCCAGCCTACACGTTTAACCAGGGATTTGCCTTGGACAGGAAGCCCCAGCCCAGGTGAGACAGCCCAACAGATGAGAAGCTGCCACTTACAGGTGAGGCTCTTGCAGCAGCCAGGAAAAAGCCACAGACATTCTCCTGGGGGGACAGGGAGCCAGGATGCAGTTCTCAGAGGGTGGCCACACTGATTCTCTCTACGCTGGCTCCAGAGACCAAGGCCTTTCCCTGTCTCCTAGGAGCTCCTGAGCAGACGGACCAGCCGCTTGAGGTCACAGAGACTCAGGGAGCAGAGAGGAGGACAGAGAAAACAGCAGCTGAGGCCCAGGACTAACAGGGGGCCAGACAGGCAGGCAGACAAGGGGCACCTCCAGGAATACCACCCAGGTCAGCAGCCTCAGCCCAGGGTGGACAGGACACCAGGCAGTCAGACAAGCTGCACCTCCAGGAACACCACCCAGGTCATCAGGGGCCACTGTAGTCCCCTTGCCTCACTGGAGGCCTCTCTAGGAAGCCTCTGAGAAGCTCACAAGGCAAAACTAAGAGGCAAAGGGAGGGAGGGACAGTGTCAGGCCTGGTATAGAGGGGGCCGGCAGGAAAGAGGCAGCTTGAACCGGCAGGGTTTCCTGGGCCTAAAGCACAGGCCGGGGGTGCGGGGACATGGGCACTCTGCCCGCAGGCTGGCTCCAGGCCCCCCACCGGCCCCTCCAGGCCTCCTTGGCCTCTGCATGATAAAGCACAGATCACAACCCCCAAGGCTAGAGGATACAGCCCATCTCACGTCACTTCCAGAACCCATTCTCCACTGCCTACCAAACAGCCTGGGCACAGGTCAACTCACCCACTGCAACTTGAGGCTGAGGAGCTGACGCTGGGCAGGCATCTAAAACAGGCTAGTCCCCTAGGAAGCACCAAGCCTCATCACACCACATTCACCTCCAGCAGTGAGGCTGTGTGTGAGCCGTTTTGGCCACTGTGCGAAAGGCCACCCGCATTTTTTTAAAAGTTCAACAGAAGCAATGAATGACCAGACAGACTATGGGGAAGGTGGGGGAATCAAGGTTTGAACTTCCCCAGAATCCACACATCAAAAATCAAATCTAGAGGAACTCAATATGCATAGTAAGGAATGAGGCCATTTAAAATGAAGTGAGGGGGTGCACAGAGGCAAACAGTGAACTAATTTTAGGGTGACAAAAAGCAGGGTTCCACAAAAGACGCACAAGGAACAAAATGAAAACAAATCCAGCTCCAACAGCAATGTTAAAAGCTAATTAAAATAGATGTCGTGTTTACTTCTCAACTTTTTCTTCCTTTAGTGATAACAGTCTGTGCTGGACATGAGCTCAGGAGAGTACCTTTCCTCTCCTGCCTGAGAGCCTGACTCCCATGCCTCTTCTCATGGCAGGTGCCAGGCAGCCCACCTGTGTGGCACAGGAGCCTGCTCCTCAGGAAGCACCCAGATACCTGTTGGGCTCTACAGGTGACCACGCCCAGGTGCCCACCCACAGGGAGAGAGAGTGCATAGGGTGCCCCATAGCTGACCAAGCCACAGAAAAACTTCTCCATGCTCCAAAATCTCACAGAAAAACTCAAGCAGAAAAGCTCTGTATCTATTCTTAGGCACCACTAAAGCTATGGCCCTTAGTAACAAAATGTTATGACTTCTCCGATACAATGTTTCATTCCTCCATCTAAGAATGTTCCAGTCTGGGCTCCACTGTGGATGGAGCTGAGGTTCTCAGGGACCTGCAGCCCAGTGTTTCCTGCTCCCAGCCTGGCTCTCCCTTTTCCTCCACATACAGCTGTTAAACACCAGCTAGGAGGCATCATTTAGCCCTTCTGGCTTCTGGCACCAACCTCCCAAATCCTACACCATGGCATTTCACAGTGTGATCTGCTGATTGCTGGCTTTGCAAAATGGTAGTAAGGGTGTAAGAAACAAAAACATGAGTTACCTATGTTTCAGAATCCCTCGGTTTGTACTGCTAAAGCAGCCCCTGCAGGACTGCAGAGTCCATATGCCACGTACCCCAAGTCCCCAACGGGGGGTCTGCTCAGAAGCCCTGTAGCTCTGAGGACCATACCCCAGCAGCTTCAAAAACATGAAGATTCTAACACCACCACTGTGCTGGTGGACCCCCACCTCTTCTCACCAGAGCCTGCCCCAGCCCCACCTCTGCTCTCCCCAGCCCATTCTCACCAGAGCCTGCCCCAGTCCCACCTCTGCTCTCCCCAGCCCATTCCCACCAGAGCCTGCCCCAGCCCCACCTCTGCTCTCCCCAGCCCATTCTCACCAGAGCCTGCCCCAGCCCCACCTCTGCTCTCCCACCCCCCCCACCCCCAACCCAAACACCAAGTGTGTGTGCATATGCATGGAGCTGGGGTCACGTGTGATGTGTCTGTCCCATGTGTCACTTATGCTAAACATAAACACTGCCCTACAAACCCTGAAATCAAAGAGACTGTGAACCTACAAAGCCTCGAGAGGGGAAGCCAGGAATCGGGGTCGCAAGAGGCTCCCCAGACAGAAACAGAAGACATCGTCATCCCCTCCGCACAGCAGGACCTGGGAACTGGATGGGCACAGGGGATGTGCGGTAGGTAGGGAGCTGGGCTTCCCTGTGAGGAGCGCAGGGCCCGCCCCTCTTCAGGCTAGAGGGACGCCCAGCAGGGACCAGCGCCCTCTACTCTCCCCCGCTTTCATCCCACTGTCTTCTGGAACACGCTGGGGCCCTGTGTGTGCACTCAGTGGTCACAGAAGCCATCCGTGACCAGGACAGACGGAGATGTTGATTCTATGAAGAGACCCATGGACAAAGTTCAGAATTCCCTGGAAGGCTGCCCTGTGCTCCACAAAGAAATCCCAGCTACTCAGGAAGCTGAGGCAGGAGAATTGCCTGAACCCAGGAGGCGGAGGTTGCGGTGAGCCGAGATCACGCCATTGCACTCCAACCAGGGTAACAAGAGCGAAACTCCGTCTCAAAAAAAAAAAAAAAAAAGAAAGAAAGAGCTCAAGCATCTCTCTTGCCTGTAAAGCAAGAACTCCTGTTCCCAGCTTCAAACCCCTATGTTGAGTGCCAGTTAGGTCATGAGGCAGTGAAAGAGGGTCCCAGGAAACAGGGTTAATTTCTGACTTCTCCAAACCAGATTCGTAGATGGACATTAAACACATTCTTTTCTTTTCTTTCTTTCTTTTTTTTTTAGACAGAGCATCTCTCTGTTGGCCAAACTGGAGTACAGCTCACTGCAGCCTCGGATTCCAGGGCTTAAGTGATCCTCCTGTCACAGCCTCCCAAGTAGTTAGGAATATAGGTAATGCTACCACACCTGAACTAATGTTTCCATTTTTTGTAGAGATGGGGTCTTGTTATGTTGTGTTGGCTGGCCTTGAATTCCTGGCCTCAAGCGATGCACCCACCCCAGCCTCCAAAAGTGCTGGAATTACAGGAGTGAGCCACTGTGCCCAACCTATTTTCTTTTAGCAACTCTGAACTGTGAGCATATTGTGGGGGGATACCTCTAAGTGCAACTTTCTTCCCATATGGTAATCCGACCTCAGGCAATTTGCCTCCATTATTCTGCAGAAAGTGTATTCTATAACCCTAAATATAAATGCAGTGTTCTTTTGAAAAATACACACCTGAGCTGGGGCTGTAGCAGGCAACCTGTGACCAGCGTCTCCCCAACCCCCACAACGTGCACTCAAGTAAACAACAGCTTTAGACAATTAGAAACCTGCTTCCAGTCAACCTTAAGCTCACTGAGGCCACTACAGCACCGCCACCCACTGTCTCCACAGCAGCTGAAGGGAAAGAAGGAAGGAGTCTCCAAGATGAGCACCTCTGACACTCCCTCAGATGCAGCGTGGCCTGGAGACAAACCTCGACACAGAACTCAGACTCAAAAACCTCCCCCGAGGTTGCCGTGGGGGACAAACCTCCCAGCCTCAGAGACAACTCTGGGAAACAGGCAGCCAACCCACTCGCTCACCTAAAATTCCCAGACATGGGCAAAACTGGCACCCAGAGACATACAGACCAACGGCTGCCCACAGCCAGGGCTGGGGCAAAGGCCATAGAGCAGGGAGCACCCCAGCTCATGAACGCAGGGGACAGTCCAGCAACAAAACTCATCAAATGGACAAGAAAGGAGTGCATTTCATGGAATGCAAATCACACCTCAATAAGGCAAAGAAGCAGGTATGTGATTACTCTGTGACCACAGTCAGAGGCAGAACTCCTGACACCACCTGCCTGGAGTCCTTCTCTCCACCCCTCCATCAGGCCCTCTTCATGGGAAGAGAGGCAGACGCCTTCCAATCTGCACGGACAGAGGAGCTGGGATCACCCAGAAGAAAGAAAAATTCCAGACGTTTTTGGCCTTAGAATGCAGCCGTGAGACCTCTTTAATTCCTCTGAAAACTCACTCTCCCAAATATGTCCAGCTTCAACAACTGTTAAAATTAATTTCCATTTCCTTAGACAAATGCAAGTACAAAGAGGAAGTTGGCCTCAGAGGAACAAGACAAAGTCTCCAGGGAGCATGACTTCCTATTCAAATAAGGCAGGCTGGGCACCATGGCTCAGCCTGTAATCCCAGCACTTTCAGAGGCCCAGTGGGGAGGATTGCTTGAGGCTAGGAGTTCAAAACCAGCCTGAGCAACACAGTGAGACACACACACACACACACACACACACACACACACACACACACACACCCTGTCTCTACAAAAACTACAAAAAACAATTAGCCGGGTATGGTGGTACGCCTGTGGTCCCAGCTACTCAGGAGGCTGAGGTGGGAGGATCGCCTGAGCCCAGGAACGTGGAATCTGTAGTGAGCTGTCATTGCACCACTGCACTTCAGCCTGGGCCACAGAGCAAGACCCATCCTCAGAAAAATGAAAAACTACACAACATGAGAAGGGTGGGTCAGGCAGGCCTAGGCCAGTGCCCAGCAGAGAGGTCCCTGCTAAATACCCGCGCAGGACATTATGCGAGGACACGGATCTGGAGATAGACAGTATTTGAGATTCTGTGCTCCAACCCCACCGTTTTTCAGGAAAAATAATCTCACCCTAAGAAGTGACTCTCCTGCAGCCACAGACCCGGTCCATGACAGAGCGGGGCGCTGGCCCAGCGGAGATGTAGGACCCTGCCGCTCCCCGGCCTCAGACAGAAGCTACAAAGGAGAACCCCTCTTCTCCGAGCGCAGTCCAGGAAAGCAAGCTCCCAACTTACCAGAATAGTATCCGCAAAATGTTGGCCACTAGCAGCACCAGGCACACGTAGGTGGAGAAGCCATCAGCGTTCTGCGTCCTGCGGACGTCCCGGTACTGCGGGATGTAGGGCACCACCCCTCCGAAGACCATGGCCGCGGCCGCGCCCCAGGACACCAGCTGGTGCAGCGGCACCAGGAGCCAGTCCAGGCCCTCGGCCTCCATCGCGGCGCCCACCCGGCCGAGGCTGTCACGGGCTCCGAGCCCCGCGGGCCGCCGGCCGCCCGCTCATCGCCGCTCCGCGCGCTCCTGTGCGGCTTCAGGGCCTGCGGGAAGTGAGGAGAGGCTCGAGTCCCGCCAGGGAGGCCGGGCAGGCGCGCACGAACCCTATCGGACCTGACCCGCACGGCCGCAGGACCCCGGGCAGAGCCGGGACGACAGGGACGCGAGGTGCGCGAGGGGCGGCCCCCGCCTGGGGCCTGCGGTGTCTGGGGGTCCCTGAGACGGGGCCGGAGGGGCTGGGGAGGGGCCCGAGGGCCGGGGCAAGGACAGGCGCAGCCGCTGGGGTCACTGCCCGGGTGTGCTCACCCGACAGGAGTGCAGGCGAGGCCCGGGATGGGGTCAGGGGAGGGGGCGCAGGGCCCAGGATGGGGGCGCACCGCTCGGGGTAGGGGTGCCGGGCCGGGAACCCCGCAGGATCACGTTGGGTGGGGGGTACTCCCTGCCCTGCGTCCTAGGCCGCCCGGCGAGGATCCCACGCCGCCCCCGCGCTCCTCACCTGCGCACCGCGCCCCGCGCCCAGCGCCCCGGCGCCGCTTACCCCAGCGCGCGTCCCAGCGTCAGCCGCTCCGGCTCCGGGAAGCCCCGCCCCGTGACGGCACAATGCCGGGCTCCGCCCACGCGGGGCTGTGGTGGCGGCGCCGTCCGGTCCTAGAGCGCGCGGGCAGGGCTGGCGGCGGCGGGGCGCGGAGCCGGGGCTGTGCAGGCGGCGAGGCCGCGCGGCTCCTCCCTCCGGGTCGGGACCCAGCATCCGGGCAGGGCCGGTCCCTCAACCTGGCACCCACGTGAACCCGTCTCCAGCGGTCCCCGCGCGCAGCCAACTGAGCGGAGGGCGCGGACCCGAGGGCGGCGTCGCAGGGTCGGCGCGCCCCTCACGCGTGTCCTGAACACGGGGCGCCCGAGGACGAGTCTCGTCCAGCCCCTTCCTGACCCGGGGACCCGGGGACCCGGCGGGGAGTCTGCAGCGCCTATTGGCGGCCGGGGTCTCGGGAAACGGAGCCGTCGTCCTCACCGTGGCCACGGTCGCCTCAGGCGGAAACGCGGCGGCCTCTCCCCACCCCCGGTGCAGTTATCTGGGCTGAACCGTTGGGCGCCCGTTTGCAGAAACGGCAGCTCCTGAGCCTCAAGACGGACTCCGGGGCCAGGCGTGCGTGGAACCCCGGCCCTGCTGCCCGCCTCGCCCCGGGGCTCCAGACGGAGCCGACTCCGAGCCCGCACCCGCCCGCAGGCAGCTGCCCTCGCCCAGGACCCTCTTGGCACGGGTGAGGAGCGAGGGCCGAGGGGCGCGCGGGTGAGGAGTGAGGGGTGAGGGGCGAGGGGTGAGAGGCGCGCGGGTGAGGAATGAAGGGTGAGGGGCGCGCGGGTGAGGAGCGAGGGGCGCGGGTAAGGGGCGAGGGACGAGGGGCGCGCGGGTGAGGAGCGAGGGGCGAGGGGCGCGCGGGTGAGGAGCGAGGGGCGAGGGGCGCGGGGCGCGCGGGTGAGGAGTGAGGGGTGAGGGGCGCGCGGGTGAGGAGCGAGGGGCGCGGGTGAGGGGCGAGGGGCGAGGGGCGCGCGGGTGAGGAGCGAGGGGTGAGGGGCGCGCGGGTGAGGAGCGAGGGGCGCAGGTGAGTAGCGAGGGGCGCGGGTGAGGCGTTCATGCGGAGGGCTGCTTCTGCGTCAGCCGCTGCCTCTTGCCCCGGGCCCGGCCCTCTGCCCCCTGCGCGGCTGGTTTTGAGGGGATCATAAGGACAGTCACCGCCTAACTAGGAGCAAGTCCCCGACAGTCGAAACAGGGCGCTCCCGCCTTGCACCCCAGGCTGGCAGGATTTCTTCTGAGCCAGCGCTGCAGGCGCCGGAACGAAGAGTGGAGCAAAAGGCACTCGGGAAGCCTGGGAGGGAAAAGCAGCTGCCCCTGCTCCGCCGCGGCCCGCCCCAGCCCTTGGGCCTTTGGGATCTTGCGCCCTCTCTGCCCTGGAGGTTGAAGTAAGCTCCGGGCTTCCCTCGCTGGAGCACTGGGGTCCCAGACACTGGCCTCGGCTGTCCTAAATCCAGAGCATATGGAGGCCCCGGGCAAGATGAGGCCGCAGCGTGGGGCCCGGAGCCGCGCCTGTGCACGGGCCTCCAGGAGCAGGCCCAGTGGACACAACCTGGCATGCTCCGACCTCGCCCCACAGGCCTCACCCCTCAGAGGAACCCGAGGTGAGCTGATGACTGCAGAGTGAGTTTGTACCTTTTCCATCACCACCTGCCGGGAGTCCGGGCCCCGTCCACCCAGTCTACATCAGCCAATCACAGCTCATTGCAGGGGCTTCATTTGTCAAGTGACTTCCTGCAACCAAGAGAAGCCGACCAAGCCATGCACAACTGGAAAATGGCCTTTATAAAGACAAGCCCTAATCCCTGCGACCTGTGAATACTACCTCATGTGGGAAAACAGTATTTCTTTTGCAGATGTCATTAAGGATTTTGAGATAGAGATATTGTCCTGGATTATCCAGGTCAGCCCTAAACACTGTGGCTCACGCCCATAATCCCAACACTTTGGGAGCCCCAGGTGGGCAAATCTCTTGAGCCCAGGAGTTCGAGACCAGCCTGGGCAACATTCGGAGGCCTGTCTCTACAAAAGATAGAAAAATTATCTGGGTTTGGTGGTGCACCCCTGTAGTCCCAGCTACTTCGGAGGTGGAAGGATCGCGTGAGCCCAGGAGGTCGACGCTGCAGTGAGCCAGGATTGCACCACTGCACTCTAGCCTAGGTGACAAAGTGAGACCTTGTCTCAAAAATAAATAAATAAAATACAACAGAGACAGAGTCTCTGTTGGCCAGGCTGGTCTTGAACTTCTGGCCTCAAATGATCCACCTTGGCCTCTCAAAGTGCTGTAATGACAGGCACAAGCCACTGTGACCTGCCACATGTATCTTTGTAAGAGGAAGGTAGAAGGAAATTTGGTGGCACACAGAAGAGAGGGCCATGGACTATGGAGCAGAAATGAAGATGGGGGCCTTGAAAGTGGAAGTGAAGCAGTCACAAGCCAAGTAACGCTGGAGCCACCAGAGCTAGCAAGAAACAAGGAGCAGATTCTCCCCAGGAGCCATTCGAGGAAGCCTGGCCCTGCCAACACCTTGATCAGCCCAGGAAAAGTGGTGGTGGACTTCTGGCCTCTGGAACTGTGAAGGGATACAATTCTGCTATTGTAAGCCACCCAACTTGTGGTCATTTGTTACAGTAGCCACCAGAAGCCAATACAGGAGCCAAATGAGTGAAGAGATCAGAGTTGTGACACAGACAGGAAGCAGAGCTGTGCCTCCTGCTTTCCAGGCTCTGCTCATGAGAAACAGGTCACTGGGTTGGCCCCAAGCAGACGAGGGTGTCACGCAGGAGCATGAATACCTCTGGGAACCACTTACGAAGGTGCCTAACACATGATGCTTGTAAAATGAAAAGCAAACAAACACCTTGTTCTGAGAGCTGGGAGAAGACTGGAGCCACTGTTTTATAGACGAGATCTCGCTATGTTGGCCAGGTTGGTCTTTGAACTCCTGGCATCGGACAATTCTCCCACCTAGGCCTCCCAGAGTGCTGGGATTACAGGTGTGAGCTACCGTGCCCAGTTGCACACCCCATTTCTTTCTTTTTTGTTTTTGAGACGGAGTCTCACTGTCACCCAGGCTAGAGTGTAGTGGCACCATCTTGGCTCACTGCAGTCTCCGACTCCTGGGTTCAAGTGATTCTTCTGCTTCAGCCTCCTGAGTTGCTGAGACCACATGCACACACCAAAACACCCAGCTAATTTTTGTTTTTTTTTTTTTTGAGACAGAGTTTCACTCTTGTTACCCAGGCTGGAGTGCAATGGCGCGATCTTGGCTCACCGCAACCTCCGCCTCCTGGGTTCAGGCAATTCTCTGCCTCAGCCTCCCGAGTAGCTGGGATTACAGGCACGCACCACCATGCCCAGCTAATTTTTTGTATCTTTAGTAGAGATGGGGTTTCACCATGTTGACCAGGATGGTCTCGATATCTTGACCTCGTGATCCACCCGCCTCGGCCTCCCAAAGTGCTGGGATTACAGG
>CM052661.1:108652227-108715298 GCA_028533165.1 Leontopithecus rosalia
CGCGCCTGGCCAATTTTTGTATTTTTAGTAGAAACAGGGTTTCAGCATATTGGCCAGCCTAATCTCAAACTCCTGACCTCATGATCCATCTAACCCAGTCCCCTAAGGTGCTGGGATTACAGGCATGAGCCACTGCGCCTGGCCACACACCCCATTTTTTTAAGGAAACCTGTGCAGAAGGTGGATTGGAACCTCACTTTAGGAGCCTGGCTTCTGAATTTCCACAACAGAGAACTTCTGGTGTCATGTGACATGCTTGGCAGTCACCACCCCCATCCTTACAGCAGGGAAAAGCAGAGCACATGGCAAGCAAGCAGCCTTTCATGGGCCCATCAGAAAACTGAGGCTGCCAGACAAGCTGGCACCCTGCTCTGAAGAGACAGGCACATCCAGGTAGACACAGCACCCGAGAGCTGCTCACTCAAAGCAGAAACTCCTGGATAAACTGGCTTTAATGGAAAAATTAGATAACATGCAAGACCAGATACGTAATGTCAGCAGAGAGAAATAAACAATAATAAAAACAACATGCAAGAAGTCAAAAGCACGCTCACAGAAATAAAGAATGCTCATTAGTTGACTAGACAGAATGAAGGAAAGAATCAGTTAATATGAAGGTAAGTCAGCAGAAACTTCCCAAACGGAAATTCAAGGAGAAAAGGGAATGAAAAAAAAAAGTCAACTGACATAGCTTGAGTGGGTGTCCCCAACAAATCTCAGGTTTAATTGTAATCCCAATTTTGGAGGTGGGGCTTGGTGAGGGGTGTTTGGATCATTGGAGTGGATCCCCCATGAATGGCTTGGGTCATTCCCATCATCCCCCTAGTGATGAATAAGCTCTCACTCTGAGTTCACGTGAGATCTGTTTTCTTTTTTGTGGGGAGTGGGGGAAGGAGTCTCACTCTGTAGCCCAGGCTGGAGTTCAGTGGCGCAATCTCGGCTCATGCAATATTTGCCTCCCGGGTTCAAGTGATTCTTGTGCCTCAGTCTCCCAAGTAGCTGGGATTACAGGCACGCGCCACCCCACCCAGCTAATTTTTTGCATTTTTAGTAGAGACAGGGTTTCACCATGTTGGCCAGGCTGGTCTCAAACTCCTGAACTCGTGATCTGCCATGAACCTGGGAGGCAGAGGTTGTAGTGAGCTGAGGTCGCTTTAATGCACTCCAGCCTGGGTGACAGAGTGAGACACTGTCTCAAAAAAAAAAAAATGCAGTGGCTTACACCTATATTCCCACCACTTTGGGAGGCCAAGGCGGGGGGATCACGAGGTCAGGAGTTCGACACCAGCCTAACCAACAAGGTGAAACATCCTCTCTACTAAAAATCCAAAAACATTAGCTGGGCATGGGGCGTGGTGGAACACACCTGTAATCCCAGCTATTCAGGAAGCTGAAGCAGAATCACTTGAACCCAGGAGGTGGAGGTTGCAATGAGATGAGATCGTGCCACTGCACTCCAGCCTGGGTGACAGAGCAAGACTCCATTTCAAAAAAAAAGAAAAGAAAAGAAAACCAGAGGAAAAAAACACCTTAGTTCCCAGCCATAGAAGGATGAATGATCAGACACTCATTATTCCTAACTGTCTGCCCTCACACCAGGGAAACACTGCCTAATTTTTAGAACTTCAGAGTACATATTAATATTCTTTAATATTTAGATTCCCACAGTCATTACTCATCCTGGGCTAATGCTCAGTAGTTTTCTTTTGCAGCTCATGCACCACCAGGCAGCATATGCTGAGGAAGGCACAATTTCTGTATTTATCCTAAGCCAAACATGAGCAGGAAAACAGAGCTATTCTAAAAACAATTTTATCAGGTCAAAAAGAAACAACTGCTAGGTTGATCTGGCCGCTGACTCCTCCAGCAGCTGTGAAATCAAGAACACACATGGTTTCCTTACTGTGCTCCTAAGGTAGAGAAGATGGTTTTGAAGACCTGCAGTCCATATTGGCATTGTAGAGTCAGAGCAGAGCAGGGCGTGGCCCCATCGCTGAGCAGCCACCGCCCTCTGGCTTCAGTTCCTCCAGCTGCAGATGGGAGCCGTCTCACTGGCCTGGCCACCTATTATTAGGGTTGGTCTCCAGCTTCTGAGTAAGGAATAGACAAGATTGTTTAGTAATTTTCAAAAGTGAGAACTGAGATTATTCCATCAACAGAATTAGAGAGTTTAGAGAAATTGAGAAAGTTAGAAAATAAAATTGGTAATATGTAGTTGTATTCTTGATATTTATTAATCATCATCAAAATATGAAAGGAAGACTCTTCAAACAAATCTTTTTTTTTTGAGGCAGTCTCGCTATGCTGCCCAGGCTGGAGTGCCATGGCACAATCTTGGCTCACTGCAACATCCACCTCCCAGGTTCAAGTGATTCCTCTGTCTCAGCCTCCTGAATAGCTGGGACTACAGGCACATGACACCATACCTGGCTAATTTTTATGTTTTTAGTAAAGAAGGGGTTTCACCATTCACCACAGTGGCCAGGCTGGTCTTGAACTCCCGACCTGGTGATCCACCTGCCTCGGCCTCCCAAAGTGCTGAGATGACAGGCATGAGCTACCAGGATTTTGAGTGAGACATGCTTGAACCTGGGAGGCGGAGGTTGCAGTGAGCTGAATCACCCCACTGCACTCCAGTCTGGTGACAAAGCGAGACTCTGTCTCAAAAAAAAAGCAGAAGTTGAGCAGCCAAAACAAAAGTGAGATTAAAAACACAAGAAGCAGGCCAAGCACGGTGGCTCAAGCCTGTAATCCCAGCACTTTGGGAGGCCAAGGCGGGTGGATCACGAGGTCAAGAGATCGAGACCATCCTGGTCAACATGGTGAAACCCCGTCTCTACTAAAAATACAAAAATTTAGTTGGGCATGGTGGCGCGTGCCTGTAACCCCAGCACTTTGGGAGGCCGAGGCGGGTGGATCACGAGGTCAAGAGATCGAGACCATCCTGGTCAACATGGTGAAACCCCGTCTCTACTAAAAATACAAAAATTTAGCTGGGCACGGTGGCGCGTGCCTGTAATCCCAGCTACTTGGGAGGCTGAGGCAGGAGAATTGCTTGAACCCAGGAGGCGGAAGTTGCGGTGAGCCGAGATCGCGCCATTGCACTCCAACCTGGGTAACGAGCGAAAACTCCGTCTCAAAAAAAAAAAAGAAAAAAACGCAAGAAGCCTCCATAGCTGGCTACATCCGGACCAAACCTGTCAGGGGCAGCCCCTCAGAGATGGGATACACATTAGTGAGAAAAAGGACCTGTGGGTAAACTCCCATATAGGCACCGAGGAATGAGAGCTAAGCAGAACCCTGGCACAGTTAGGGCTTGAGGAATATCTCACTTTATAGTGTTACCACTCAGCTATTTCCTTTTATATAATCCTTTATATAATCATATATTAGTTTATAGAATTAGGGCTTGTTGAATCCCTTTATATAATCCTCTATAATCATATAATAGTTAATAGTATGAGTGCCTAAAGAATATTTCCCTACATATATACCTATAATTATATCTTAGTTCATTCGGAGGAATGCCTAGAGTGGACACAGTACAGAGCATGAACTAAGGAATAAGCAGCTTATAATCAGAGGAATGCCTAAGAGCAGACAGAGTGCAGAGCATGATTTAAGGGAAAAACAGTTATGCCAGGACAAGAATCCATGGCCCAGGCGGCAGTGTTCAGGATTGTAAAGATACCCGCTGTATGGCAGGCTTGGGGCGAGAGCCACTCCTCCTGATAAAGGAGTTGTAGGACCTTGCTCCAGCTCTTGTGGAAGGCTGCCCTCAGACCGGCAATCCACCTTGGTGACTGTGAACTCTATCAGCTCTTGCTACTGTGCTGCTTGAAAAGCATCTTCCCATAGAACCCATTGGAAGCTGCCAGAAGGTGGCAGTAACCCTGACAGCTCTGTCACTGCTATGTGACTTAAAGCATCCAACTATAAATCTTCTTAGAAGTAGTTTGACCATAGATGGAAGTATTGCACACTGCGCACGGCCCACCTTCAAACCTCGGTGACCTAATGGGGGTGGGCCCCTTACTGCGCACAGCCCTTACCTTCGTGGGAATGGGCCCCTTGCTGTGCACTGTCCACTTCCTGGCCTAGGTGACCTAATGGGGGTGGACCCCATATTTTATTGCTCATGACCCTATCACTATCCTTAGAGATGACTTCACTCACTGCCCTGCCCCCTAACCTATGCACAATAAATACTCATGCTTCTGGACATTCGGGGCCTCGCCTGACTCCGCTCATAGGTGGCGTGGCCCCCTGAGCCCAGCTGCCTTTTTCTTGCACTTCTGTGTCCTGTCTCTTTATTTCTCGGATCCTGCACCTCAGCACAGCATAAGGCTCACCCCACGACCCTGTGGGGCCATCAGCCCTACATCTGGCTCCCCACGTGCCCTACAAGGACCCTTCATATGACCCCGTGTGATAATAAGCTCATTAAAGCTCATGCATATGGACTTTATATCATGCATGTACTTAAAATTATGGGATGGAGGCAGCATGCAAGTGCATAAGAGTCAAAGTAAGCAATCCACTTGTCAGTCAAAAGGCAGGCTAGAGATTAGGCAACCTGGGGAAGATAAGAAGAAAACAACATAGAGAACCTCAAATACACCAGACTGGCTGGTCTCGTTCACAGGGGGCAGCCCACTCTTCCCTCGTTGAGACCAGCCTGGCCACCATGGCAAAACTATCTGTACTAAAAATACAAAAAAAGACACTGGGCGCAGTGGCTCACGCCTGTAATGCCAGCACTTTGGGAGGCTGAGGCAGGTGGATCACGAGGTCAGGAGATCAAGACCATCCTGGCCAACATGGTGAATCCCCATCTCAAAAAAAAAAAAAATTAGCCAGGTATGGGGGCACGTGCCTGTAATCCCAGCTACTTGGGAGGCTGAGGCAGGAGAATTGCTTAAACCCAGGAGGCAGAGGTTGCAGTGAGCTGAGATCGAACCATCGCACTCCAGCCTGGGTGACAGAGCAAGACTTTGTCTCAAAAAAAAGAAAGCAAGCTTTTTAGCCCTCCCTCCCTCCTTTTGGAGTCCCAGTGTCTATCATTATATCCATGTGTACCCAAGATGTAGTTCCCACTTATATGCAGGAATATGTGGTATTTGGTTTTCTGTTCCTGTGTTAAATTGCTTAGATCATGGCCTTCAGCTGCACCCACATGGCTGCAGAGGACGTGATTTCATTCTTGTTTTATGGTTCATGGTATTCCATGACACCTGGAGTGTTTTCATATCTTTGCTATCGTGACTAGTGCTTTAATAAACATACAAATGCAGGTGTCTGTTTGGCAAAAGAATTTATTTTCCTTTGGGTATATACCCAGTAATGGAATTCCTAGATTGAATGGTAGTTCTATTTTTAGTTCTTTGAGACATCTCCAATCTGGTTTCCACAGTGGCTGAACTAATTTACATTCCCACCAACAGTGTATGAGTGTTCCGTTTTCTCTGCAGCCTCACCAGCATCTCTTGATGCTTCATGGTGGTTTTGATTTGTCTTTCTCTAATAATTAGTAACATTGAGCTTTTTTCATGTCTGTCAGCTGCTTGTGTATCTTCTTTTGAGAAGCGTCTGTTCAACATCCTTTGCCCTTTAATGGATTTTTTTTTCTTGTTGATTTGTTTGAGTTCCTTATAGATTCTGGATATTAGTCCTTTGTTGGATGCCTAATTTACAAATATTTTCTTCCATTATGTAGGTTGTCTGTTTACTCTGTTGATAGTTTCTTTGAAGCTTTTTAGTTTAATTAGGTCCCAGCTGTCAACTTTTGGTTTTGCTGCAATTGCTTTTGAGGACTCAGTCATAAACCCTTTGCCTAGGTCAATATCCAGAAAAGTATCTCCTAGGTTTGTCCTAGGGTTTTTATAGTTTGAGGTCTTACAGTTAAATCTTTCCTCATCTTGAGTTAATTTTTATATATGGCGAGAGGTAGGGGTCCAGTTTCATTCTTTGCAAATGACGAGCCAGCTATCCCAGCACTATCTGTTAAACAGGGAGTCCTTTTCCCATTGCTTATTTATGTTGGCTTTGTCGAGGATCAGTTGGTTGTAGATGTGCAGCTTTATTTCTGGGTTCTCTATTCTGTTCTATTGATCTGTGTGTGCCTGTTTTTGTGACAGTACCATGCTATTTTGGTTACTGTAGCCTTGTAATGTAGTTTGAAGTTGGGTAATGTGGTGCCTCTAGCTATGTCCTTTTTGCTTAGGTTTGCTTTTTCCATTAAGGCTCTTTTTGGTCCCACATGAATTTTAAAGTAGTTTTTTCCTAATTCTGTGAAAACAACATTGGTAGTTTGAGAGGAATAGCATGAAATCTGTAGATTGCTTTGTCTTTCCCCATTGCTGAATCAGGTTGCTTGTTTGTCTTGTTGCTAGATTGCAGGAGTTCTTTTTATATCGCAGACATCAGTTCCACATCAGATACATAATCTACAGGATCTTCTCTGTTCTGTGAATCACCTTTTTACTCTATTTTGTTGTTTGGTTTTGTTTTTTTGAGACAGAGTCTCACTGTCACCCAGACTGGAGTGCAGTGGTGTGATCTCGGCTCACTGCAGCCTCCACCTCCCAGGTTGAAGCAATTCTCCTGCCTCAGCCTCCTGAGTAACTGGGAATACAGGTGTCCACCACCATGCCCAGCTAATTTTTGTATTTTTAGTAGAGATGGGGTTTCACCATGCTGGCCAGGCTGGTCTCGAACTCCTGACCTCAGGTGATCCACCCACCTTAGCCTCCCAAAGTGCTGTGATCACACCTTTCACTCTATTGGTAGTGTCCTTGGATGCACAGAAGTTTTTAACTTTCATGAAGTCCAGTTTGTCTAATTTTTTGTTGCCTGTGCTTTTGGTCCCATATCCAAAGGAAAAAAAAACGTTGTTAAATCCAATGTTATGACATTTTCCCCATTTGTTCTACCGCCTCAGTAACACCATCCCACCTGATGCCCAGATTCCTGGCCTCCCACAGACCTTTAAGAACAAAGGTTCCTGGGCACCCTCACACACCAGACAGAATAAGCAAGGGGTGGCAGAGTGGAACCTGGGTGGCCCTGGCCTCTGTTCTGCCCGTGTCTTCTGCTGGTCCTTGGGGCTGACCAGGACAGGGAAGATGGTGGCCTCTCCACACTGGCCTTGGATCCTCTGGCAGCCCCCTGCTCCTGACACTGTCCTATGACCTCAGACAACAGAACTGAGAGTCTGCTCATTTGAATTCCAAACCCCATCCTGCATGCTTCAGTGGGCAGCGACATCTGCCAAATGTGGGCTACTGTCTAGGTTTAATGAGAATATGGGAAATCATATTAGTTCCTCTTCCAGCAATGGCATTTGGACATTTCCCTCTGAAACCTTTCCTGCCTTGGGCACACAGAATACACCTTCCTCTGTCTCCCACTTGCTCTCTGCTGATCATCCTGGAGAGTCTGGGAGCTTTGTGGCACCTCCACACCCCACACAAGGCTGAGCTTTCCTTTCTCTCCCTCTGAGCCCCACTGGCATCCACCAACTTTCTCGCTGGCCCAGCGCTGAGAAGCCTCCTTGGTGTGCCCCGGCATTGTGTGCTGAGCTCCTAGAAATGCAGACTCAAGACTCTCAGCTCTGGCAAAAGCTGTGAGTAGATTCTGGAGGGCCCAGCTCCCCCTGGGGTTGGGTGCTGTGGCCAAAGAGCCTGAGATGCTGTTTGAACCACCTGGGTCTTGATGCCCTCACTGCCGTGAACTTTGTCCTGGCCTGTTAGAAATAGTAGTTTCTTTGGGACAGGTGCAGTGGCTCACACCTGTAATCCCAGCACTTTGGGAGGCTGAAGTAGGTGGATCATCTGAGGTCAGGAGTTCGAGACCAGCCTGGACAACATGGGGAAACCCCATCTCTACTAAAAATGCAAAACAAAATTAGCTGGGTATGGTGGTGCATGCCTGTAATCCTAGCTACTGAGGAGGCTGAGGCAGAGAATTGCTTAAACATGGGAGGCGGAGGTTGTAGTGAGCTGAGATCATGCCACTGCACTCCAGTCCAGCCTGGGTGATACAGTGAGACTCTGTCTCTCTCTCTCTCTCTCTCTATATATATATATATATATATAGATAGATAGATAGATAGATAGATAGATAGATAGATATAGATAGATACATAGTTTGTTTTAAACGCTTTCTTTAAAAGCCTCTTGCCTTTTTACTAGAAGCCCTATCCTTTGTAGCTGTTAGACATGCTTACAGGTGTGTAGTACATTCTATGTCCTTGTACTTTAACCAAGATATCTGTGCTGGACGTGCTCACAGGCAGGTCCCAGCTCGCAGCCTAGGCCCCTTCCTTATTTGTACTTCCTTATTTTGCTCTCCATTGCTTTTACGTTTTAGAAATGTTTCAAGTTATTAGCCAATCGGGCTTTAATTTAGATTGTGAGGTCTGGCTCCAGCCAACGGAGATGAGACACAGCAGTAAGGACAACCCCAAATGCGTACTTCTTCTGTTGTTCGTTGTACTCTCGTGGCAAGATTGCTATGACAGTACCCTTTCTGCAGGAAGTAAGAATTGCTTTGCTGAGAGACCCTTTGTCCCAGTACTAGTTTTTCTTGGTGGCACTGAGCATTTATTTCCAGCATGTCCCAACCACCTATTCCTCTGGCGGTGTGGAGGACTTGGCCACCTCCTGCAATGGCTCCACCTCCAGCATCTGCCTTAGAAATGCCTCTCGTGCCTCGACCTCCCATCCTGTGGGTTCTCCTCTTGCTTACTGCCACGATCCCCCACCTCATGGCCACCTCCAGGCCCTGAGCCTTCTGTTTTCCCAACTCAGTGAGGGATCCTGGCCCCCCTATGTGGGACCCCTACTCCGTTCTTAGGAGGGGTCTGCAAGGATTCTTGAAGCTTTGCTTCCTGAAGGGTAGTCCTGGGTTGTCTCCATCAGATCCAGCTGAGGAGCTTTGTTTGAAACCCAGTCCTTGGGCAGGCATGGTAGCTCCTGCCTGTAAGGCCAGCACATTGTGGGGGTGAGGTGGGAGGATCACTTGAGCCAGGAGTTTGAGACCAGCCCTGGCAACATAGGGAGATTTCTGTCTCCAGAAAAATAACAAAAAATAGTAGCTGGGCATGGTGGTGTGCCTCTGTAGTCCTACCTACTTGGGAGGCTGAGGCAGGAGAATCCCTTGAGCCCAGTTCAAGGCTACAGTGAGCTATGATTGCACCACTGCACTCCAGCCTGGGTAACACAGCAAGACCCAATCTTAAAAAAAAAAAAAGAAAAAGAAAGGAAGAAGAAAGGAAGGAAGGAAGGGAAGAAAGAAAGAAGGAAGGAAACAGAGAAGAAAGGCAGTCCTGTCATCTCCCCAGACCCCCAGGCCTATCTCGGTGGGGCCTGGGGCTGCTATGTGCAGCAGTGCTGGGTGATCCTGCTCAGGATGTCCCAGAAGCCTGACCTGAAAGAGCTGCTGGGTTGGAGGAATGGCCCAATGTGAGCTTGGCCAAGGCTGTGTGGAGAGGAGAGACGTGTTCCCAGGTCAGACAGACTCTTCTTGTCTTCTGCATGACCAGTTCCAGGCTCATGGGGGCCGCTGGGGCTCCCTGCTCATTTAGTTAGGAAAGCATAGCCTGTGAGGCAAGGGTGCTCAGCTTGAACCTGCACCCGGGGGCAGCCAGTCAACACCTGAACAGGCTCCACGGGTGCCCACAAGCTTCTCCAAAGTCCCGACACCAGTCTGCCTTCGCAGATGCCCCAAGTACTTAATCACTGGTGAGCTCAGTTCAGTCAAGAAGAGCTCTGTGGCCCCAGCCCTGCCTGAACAAGGAGCAGCCCTGCCCTGAAGACGCTGAAAGCCCCTGGGTCTGCGTGGGTCCCCACCACGGGAACCGCCCTGTGAAGCCATGAGCTGGATGCTGGGCTGTTAGTGGAGTAAAGTTGCTGGCCTCAGGCTCAGTGCTTGCAGAGCAATGGAAGGGTGGACATTCTAGAACTTTCTGGAAGGAAGGAAGGAGGGCAGCCTGACTGGTTTCATGCTTGTGGGCTGATGAGAAACCCTGTCGTGGACCTGCTGTGGGGCACCAGTGCCCAGCTCCTCCTGCCTCCAGAGGGGAGCACCCCTGAAGAGCCTGGAGGGGCTGATGCCAGCTCTCTGTGTCTGCCTCTTCTCCCTAGGAATCATTTCTTGCTTTTCCTTTGTTAGCTTGAGAGAGTTCTGATCCCTGACACTGAAGTGTGTTTTTGATGGGAACTCCACCGGCTTACACTCCTGGCCCCCCCATGTCAGGCAGGCTTTCCTGGGTCCCCAGCGGCACCTTCCTGAGTGCAGGCCACCCACCCTGCACAGTGGCATCTTCCGGGCCCGCCTCCTCCTCAGCAGCCGCCCACACCTGCTTTCCCAGAAGCCAGAAGCTGTCCAGCAGGATTCCTCAGGCCTCAATGGTCCAGGGGAGTGCAGCAGCCACTTTCCGCCCACACCGCGGCTTTCTCAGCCGTCCACACTGATCCCTACGACTGCATTTGTGTCTCAGCCCCTCTCAAAGACAGAAAGAAGAGGAGGATGCTAAGAGGACACAAAAAGTGGCAAAATGGTCAGGCTTTTAGAAAATTATTTTAACAGCTTCATTGAGATACAATTCACATACCACAAAATCCACCCATTTAAAGGGAATAATTGAACGGGTTTCCGTATATTCACAGGGTTGTGCAAACTTCTTTCAATCTAAGTTTAGAACGTTTGTTCTCCACCCGCCCCCCACAGTGCTGCACAGGGCACCGAACATTTGTCCCCCTTCCCGCTCCCCCGCAGGAAACCCCTGACACCGTGAGCCTCTCCGCACTCTCCCTCTTCCCTGCAGCCCCCAACACCGGCGGACTTACTGTCTCCGCGGCGTGTTCCAGCTCTCCGCGCCTGCACTTACCTGCACTTACCCTGGGGGGTCTTCCTGCCTGGCCCTGCCGCCCGGCGTTGTCTTCGAGGTCCACCCACTCCACGCGGGTCAGTGCCTCCCTCACTCCTTTGTGTGGCTGAGGAATATTCCCTCACATGCATTTTGTTACCCTCGTATCGGGGTGTGGACAGTTGGGTGGTTTCCATCCTTAGAGCATCACTGATGCTGCTGCAGAATTTGTGCCCACGTTTCTGTGTGCACTCGCGCTGCTTCTGTGGAAACTGCTTCACTTCTGAGGACCCACCAACTTTCCACAGCGCTGCAGCGTGTCACAGCCCCACCAGCTGCGGGCGGGGCCCCAGTCCCCACACCCCCCTCCCCGCGCTTATGTCTGTCTCTGATTCTAGCCATGCTGGTGGGGTGAAGTGCGAGCTCATTGTGGCTTCGGCTTGTATTTTCCTAATGACCAGGTGTAAGGAGAAAAACCGAGAATCACATTTAAAACCTTACCCCGAAGTGGGAGTTGCCGAGAGACCAAAGAATGGGCGGGGTCCAGCTTGGCGAGTGGGCGAGTTTATTAGGACTCGCGTGCGGGGCACCCGTGGGCAGCAGGACAGCTCTGGAGATTGGCGCGTTTCCGTCCCTAAGGGGCACTGAGCTAATTTTCTGGCTCTTTGCATCATGTGTGCGATGGGCCTGCTCTCCGTGGTGGTTCTCACATCTGCCCCGGGGTGTTTCTCGGACACCCGCTCCTCGCTGGGCACTGTGGCCTGGACTCACCACCTGTCCTTCGGGGTTCAGGCCGCGGACGTCTGCCCTGAAGTAACCTAGTGGGGACGGTCAGGCCACAGCGGCGGTGCTGGGTGGCCGCGTTTCATTTATCCGCACATTCAGGCACCAGTGCTTCCAGGTGTGGTCACTGGGCTGGCCCTGGGGATGCTGGGGTGACCAGACAGAGCCCTGCTCCCACAGTGCTGCACAGGGCACAGACACCGCAGTAAGACAGGTGACCCTAAAAACACCGTCCTGGAAGGTCAACCACAAAGTGACGCATGAGCCACAACTCAGGTGTGAAGGAGGCAGGGAAGGCCATGCGTGGTGGCCCAGGCCTGCGGTCCCAGCACTTTGGGAGGCCGAGGCGGGAGGATCACTTGAGCCCAGGAATTCCAGACCAGTCTGGGCAACGTAGTAAGATCCCATCTCTACAAAAAATAAAAACAGATCACCCGGACCTGGTGGTGTGCGCCAGTGGTCCCACTACTGGGTAGGTCGAGGCAGGAGGATCGTCTGGGCCCGGGAAGTCGAGGCTACGGGGAGCCGCGGTGGCCACTGCACTTCAGCCTGGGCCGCAGAGCGAGCACCGTCTCCGGGTAAGGCAGCAGGGGTGACCGAGGCCCAGGCATTGCCCGTGAGGAGCGTTTTGGGGCGCAGGTGGCGCCCAAGGGCCCTCCTAAGTGAGGCGGCTCCGCCAGGCTGTCCGGAGAGCTCGGCTCGGTAAGGCGGGGCGTCCGAGAGCGCGGATCTGGCCTCCGAGGCGGCCCCTCAGTGACCACGAACCGCGTCCCTGCAGGTGCAGCGCCCGCCTCTCCGCTCCGCCTCCGCCTCCGCCCCGGAACGCAGCGCGCCCCGCCCGAGGCCGCCCGGAGGCCCATCCAGGAATCGCGGAGCTTAGCTGCTGCGAACTCACGACAGGTCTAGGCGGCCCACGGGATCCCCTGCTGACGCCCCCGATCCGGGGTCCACATGGACGCGCGGGGCCCTGAAGCTCCTGGCGGGCGCGCGCTGCGGGACGCGGTGAGCCCCCCTTCTGTTCCTCCCTGGCTGGGGGAGCCCCTGCGATCCTGGGGTGTCTTGAGGTCCTTGGGGGAAGCCTGCAGTCTTCGTGGGGACCTGAGGTCTTGTGGGGAACCCAGCAGTTGTTCTGGGAGACATTGAGATCGAGGTCGGTGGGGGAACAGCTGGGCCAAAGGGTGCCCAAAGGTCCCTGCAGAGGGGACCCACGAGTGTCCCACCTCTTCCTGGAAATCCTCCTGCCCGCGGGGCCTTCCCACTTGCCAAGAGAGTTCCAGGTCCACAAGAGGACGGGCTATGAGACCTGGAATTTGAACGAATGTGTTGGGCCTTATGCAAGCCTGAACCTAAATTTCCTGAACAAGGTAGAAAGCCCTGGCATGCTTCGGCGGTCCTGTGTCCTCGGGGTTCTAGGTTCACACCCTGGAACGTGGGGCTCCCTGGGATCTTGAACCCCCAGCTGGGAGAAGTTTGTGCTTCTCAGCCTCACTGTTCTCATCTTGCCCTGGACACAGTACGGGGTGTGAGGAGTAAATTACACCATGAATGGTGTGGGACGTCAATCTGTAAACTACAAAGCAGTATATAAACAGGAAACGCTTTTAGTAGCAGTGGTGGTATTTCTGCATAACCTGGTAAGTAATTTCTGAAGAATTCTTGAGACGCGCAGGGTCACCAGATTTTCTCCTGCATCCTCTTCTGCATGCTTTATGGTCTTGGCTCTGGGCTGAGGCGTGTGATCCTCCGTTGGTGTGTGGTGTGAGGAGGGGACGGGTCCCTGCTCAGTCTGCACGTGGCCCTCTCATGATTCTGGCCCTGGGCGACTTGTTGCCAAGACTTTCCTTTCCCTCTGAATCCAATGCCACAGCACCTTTGTCAGAAGTCAACAGATTTATGGACGAGTCTAACCCATGATATTTAAAATGTCATATGTGGGCTGGGTGTGGTGGCTCACACCTGTGATCCCAGCACTTTGGGAGGCCAAGGTGGGTGGATCACCTAAGGTCATGAGTTCGAGACCAGCCTGGCCAATATGGTGAAACCCCATCTCTACTAAAAGTACAAAAATTAGCTGGGCGTGGTGGCATGTGCCTGTAATCCCAGCTACTTGGGAGGCTGAGGTGGGAGAATCGCTTGAATTCAGGAGGCAGACGTTTACTGCAGCCTAGGCAACAGAGCGAGACTTTAAAAAAAAAGTCATATATGCCAACAGTAAATATTTATTCAGCTGCCTTTGGTTTATTTTTTTCAGGCAGAAAATCTATTTCAAGAACTTCAGGAACATTTTCAAGCTCTGACTGCATCATTAAACCTCAGAAATATCCTTTTCTACCTTTAACAAATGCTGTGCTTTCGGACTGGCAGTTTATCACAGAGCATCTTTTCACTGCCTGCTAGTCGTAGATAATAGTTTACTTAGGATTTCCCAGTATTTACATGTGTGCTTTTCGGTGGCTTTCTGATGCATTAATTACCCCTCACCTGCAGCAAAAGCTCCTGCTTGACTGGCAACACAGGATGTTTTGTGCAGCAAGCATAAAGGACAAGAGTATAGCATGCAGCCCCTCACAGTGAGGCTTCCGTCAGTCCCCAGCCGGACAATGCACCGTCGGCCACAGGCCCTCACAGGGAATCAGACCCCGCAGAACACAACGCTGCAGGCTCCAGAGCACGACACCACACACGGCTCTCCCGAACTTTCTCTTGTTTAGTTTAACTCCAGCAACCCACTGTTTTGTCTTAGTAACATTAAATCCAACAGAATTAGGATAGAATTTTTTTTGGACTTGAAGCAAATCTAGGTAAGGGCAACAACTGCCCCAAGACTTGCCCAATTCGAGCTCAGGCAGCACAATTAAATGTATTCCTTAAATATGGCGTGCTTGCAACTTTTGATTTTGTAAATGGGTTCCAGAACAAAAGTGATTCTTAAACATGATAAAATTAAACCATATGAATGTTAGTTTTTTAAAGAGTTAACTTCAGCTGGGTGGCAGTCTATAGTCCCAGCTACTCAGGAGGCTGAGGCGGGAGGATCACTTAAGCCCAGGAGTTTGAGGCTGCAGTGAGCTGTGATCACACCACTGAACTCCAGCCTGAGGGACAGAGCAAGACCCCACAAACAAGCAAAAAATGATTAATTTCCATTATATTAATTTTTACACACCCAGAGTTTGACTATAAAAAAACCAATCTCCTGTCCTCAAGTCCATGTCCAACCAAGGGGAGCCACATTTTCAAAGCTCACAGTTTAAAAGTTAAAGGGACACACTGAAGAAAACTCAGGGAAAGAAGCTGATTTGCACAGACACTAAAGCCTGTCGTTGATTCCGTTTTAAAAGTTGTGTCTGCCATGGCTTTGCCATGAGCACGAGGATCGCAGGTGCCATGGGAGTCAGGGTCCCTGAGGACATCCTGGCTTCACCTCGGCTGCTCTGCACTCCAGCTCTATGCACAGAGGTCCTTAACGTTGTACTGGAAGAAATGGGAAATCGCATTGAGGACTTACAGAAGAATGTCAATGACTTAATGGTGCAAGCTGGCATTGAAAATTCTATTAAAGAACAAATGGTAAGGGCATTATTAGGAATCTATGTCAACCTTTTACATATCTTTTGATTGCTTTCACCTTGAAAAATACAATCCCATATTTGTTCCCTATAGGAATTACTGCCTTTGTGCTGCATGAAAACTGCCAGGAATAAATTTCCAAATGCTCTTTCTTTTTTCTCTTTCTTTCTTTTTGTGATGGAGTCTTGCTCTGTCACCCAGGCTGGAGTGCAATGGTGTGATCTCAGCTCACTGCAACCTCCGCCTCCTGGGTTCAAGCCATTCTCCTGCCTCAGCCTCCCAGGTAGCTGGAACTACAGGCATGTGCCAGTGTGCCCAGCTAATTTTTGTATTTTTAGTAGAGATGGGGGTTTCACCATGTTGGCCAGGCTGGTCTCGGAACTTCTGACCTCAAGTGATCTGCCCACCTCGGCCTCACAAAGTACTGGGATTAGAGACGTGAGCCACCATGCCCAGTCACAAATGCTCTTTTCTAAATAGACCAACTAAAACACGCTTTGACATAATTCCTTTAAAGTACACACATTTTATTTTATTTTAATATTATTAGTTTTTGGAAATGGAGTCTCATCCTGTCGACCAGGCTGGAGTGCTGTGGCATGATCTCAGCTCACTGCAACCGCTGCCTCCTAGGTTCAAACGATTCTCCTGCCTCAGCCTCCTCAGTAGCTGGGACTACAGGTGCCTGCCATGACGCCTGGTTAATCTTTGTATTTTTAGTAGAGAAGGGGTTTCATGATGTTGGCTAGGGTGGTGTCAAACTCCTGACCTTAGGTGATCCACCCACCTCGGCCTCCCAAAGTGTTGGGATTACAGGTATGAGCCACCTCGCCTGGCCAAAGTACACATTTTAAATGAAAACCTCCATGATTTAAAAATTGAGTTTTATTAGAGTACTTGTTACCCCTCCTCCTTAGTCTTCAATAGAACACAAATGACAGCAAATTAGACTAAGGATTATAAGTGGTAGTTTCTGCTTCAGATATATGTTCATGTAACCATTTAAAGAAGTCATTTAAGCTGGGCACAGTGTACTTTTTGAGTAATAATCTATACAATACGAATTCTGATGTTCAGCATTTAATTTTAAAATTGATTTTAGTAAAACAGAAAGCGCCTGTTGGGGTCAGCTGCCCTCTCCGCAGAGCCTGGTGCACTCCAGGCTCCGCTGTCATTACCTGCCTGAGGGCGCCATACCACCTCCTCCCTAAGGCGGCAGCCAGGTCCACTTTGCCCAGCGCCAGGCACAAACCCTTCAACCCAGTACTGCTGATTGTTTGCAGTTAATGAATTTCAAGAGTTTCAAAATGCTCTGCACTTTCATAGGAAGCCTTTTGTCCATGGAGACGCTGAGAGCCATGACCACTTTACAGAAGCCACAGGGAGGACTGTGGGAGGCCAAACCCCATCAGGGCTGTGGGCACTTTCACAGCTTCTGATGCTGAATGTAAACACGCCACAAAAGAATGCTAGACCAGAGGCACGTGGAAAGCCGTCAGTAAAGATGATGTAGAAGAAATGATTCAGAACAGCGCCCACGTAGAGCAGGTCCTCCCACCTGTGCCCACGCAGATGCTTTCCCAGGGACCCTCTGAACCTCCAGGTCAGAAAGCTGTGAGCCATGAAGTCACCCCGCACTTTATTAACTTTGGGGTGTGGTCTGTTCGCCTAGGCAGGGACGGCACTGCTCTGATTCTGAGGGTGGACCAAAGTCCTCATTCCTTCTCTGCGTTGAGCTCAGAGCAGAGGCAATCTGCCCCAGACACCTAGTCAAGCCTCCTGCAGATACACTGGCATCTTCACCTTCATTTATTCTGAAAGTCTTAAGGCAGTGTCAGTGGCCCCACACTCTATGCAGCCTTCTGCCCTTGCTTTTTTGTTCAGTACTGATTCATGTTGACATGTGTGGCCCTAGGTCAGTCGCTAACTGCTGCCTAACTGTCCTCTGATTATCTACTTTGTATTTGACTAATACTGTTTCCAAACAGTGCTGCGATATTCTTGTCTATTTCTTTATGTACATGTTGCCAGTTTCTCTAGGGAACTTGATTATTCTGTACCTAGGGGCTTGTTGCCTGAGTTAGCTGCCACAGGTAATTTCTGGACTTTGCCTAGAAGCCATCCTGGGAAGACAGGAAACAGAAATCACTAGCTGCCCCAAGAACTAGTTAATGCAACTTGACTAAAGCACTAAAGTGCCACAGACGAGGCAAGGCTGGGCAGCCACGCAGACCCAGGCTTCAAATTTTATCCTCTGCTACTGGCAGAGGATAGGAATCTGCACTTTCTATCTGGGAAATCTAAGCTTTAGTTTTCTTCTCTGCAAAGTATCTACCTGGTAGGTCGTTGTAAGGATTTGAGAAAATTGCAAAGCACTTAGGTCAGGGCAAGGAAGACAGTAGGTACATAATAAGATAAACTTGAAATGGAGTCCAAATCATTAGGATTTGAACCATATTGCAGTCACAAAGCACCAATGAATAGGTTATTAAAATCAAGGGTGAACAAACGTACTACACCTGATATGTTATGGACTGAACGTTTCTGTTTCCCTAAATAGCTGAAGACCTAACTGCATTATGTCTGTATTTGGAGATCTGTATTTGGGCACCTACCGAAGTAATTAAGGTTACGTGGGTCCTGAGAGTAGGGCCCTCATCCAACAGGATTTGTCTGAGAAGAGACGCCAGGGGCCTGCCTGCCATCCCCTTGCCTGCACCAGAGGTGGCGGCCATCGCAAGCCAAGGAACGCCCTCCCCAGAAATCACACAGACTGGCAGCTTGATCTGGGATTTCCAGACAAGAGAACCGTGAAAAGACAAGTTCCTGTCGTTTAAACCACCCAACCTGAAGTATTTTGTTATGGCAGTCCCAGGCAGAATATTACAATATGCAACACATTTACAATAAATCACAATAAACTTACAAATGTGGAATGTCATTGTTTTATCTTTTCTGCTAACAGCCAATAAAGCTGACACGAGACATAATTCATACACCGTACACCAATTATGCAAATCAGTGGGTTTTGATAGAATTGTGCCAACCATTATCGCAATCTTAGGACACGTTTTCTTTTTATGCCTACTCTTATGCAAGCACATTTTCATTATGTCAAAAATGAAGCTGTGCCCACTACCTGTCACCTCCTATCCTTTCTCCCTCCCTGTCTTAAGCAACCACTAATCTGCCTCTATGGATCTGCCTATTCTAGAAAAGCCGTATAAATGGAATCACACAATACGCAGCAACGGGCTTTTCTCTTAACCTAATGATTTCAGTGTTCACCCACATTGTAGCATATATCAGCACTTTATTTCTTTTTATGACCAAATAATATTCCATTGTTTGGATGGACATTTTAAACATTCCTCTGTTGATGGACACTTGGGTTTCCACATTTTGGCTTCTGTGTACAAGCTTCTATGTGGCCATATGCGTTCGACTCTCTTGGGTATAAAACTGCTGAGTCAAAGGGTGTATGAGACAGGATCTTGCTCGGCTGCCCACGCTGGAGTGCACTGGTGCAACCATGGCTCACTGCAGCCTTGAACTCCTGAGCTTAAGTGATCCTCCTGCCTCAGCCTCCCAAGTAGTTGGGACCACAGGCACACACCACCATGCCCAGCTAATTTTTTTTGTATTTTTTGTAGAGACAGGGTCTCACCAGGTTGCCCAGGCTGGTTGAGGACTCCTGGGCTCAAGCAATCTGCCTGCTTCAGCCTTCCAAAGTGCTGGGAATACAGGCATGACACCTGCACCCAGTCCATGTTTAACTTTTCAACGACCTGCCTGCCTATGTTACCATTTTCCTACCAGGAGTGTGTGAGGGCTCTAACTTCTCTACATCCTTGCAAATGCTTGTTGTGACCTCTTTCTGAATCTAGCCGAACCCGTGGGTGTGAAGTGGCATCTCACTGTGGTTCTGGGATTTGCACTTCTTAAAAAGCAGTGATGCCGAGTGTCTGTTCGTGTGCTTACTGGCCATCTGTTTCACCTCTCTGGAGAAACATCAGGAGTGTAATACTGAGCATCTACTCCATGCCAGGTTCTTGACGTCACTTAGATGTTCTCCCTAGTCCCTCACTCTGATACGGTGTTGCACTCTCCTACTTCATACGTGGGAAAATCAGCACTAGGGAGATTAAACTGCAGATTTGTGTTTGAATTTTAAATCCATTTAAAAAGCATACACTCATTTGTATGTGTAAAAAATGTGCTTCATTCTGTAAGTACCTTCCTGTTTTCACAACAGCAATCAATCTACTGACAGCAGTGAGCCCTGTGCACAACTCCTGTGCCCAGCAAGCACCATGTGCTTCCCTGTGTTTACATCTGTGTGCAGGGCAGACACTCTTATCTGCCTTTACCAAGGAGAAAACGGAAGCTCAGAGAAGGTACCCTGCCTGAGGTCACTCGGTGGGCGCAGAGCCTGGGTCTGAGGTCAGAGGGCCCAGGGTGTGCTCAGGTGCCCCCCATCTCTGCCCTCCCTCACTTTCACTTCAAACTGTGAGCGTGCTGAGACGGGACATGAAGATCCCAACCAACCCCATCCACACTGCTAGGGTGAGGGGGACAAGAGAAACCTGAGACTGTACGTAAGGAAATTTCCTTTTTTCTTTTCTGTTTTTTTTTTTTTAAGACAGAGTCTTGTTCTGTTGTCCAGGCTGGAGTGCAGTGGTGCGATCTTGGCTCACTGCAACCTCTGCCTCCTAGGTTCAGGCGATTTTCCTGCCTCAGCCTCCTGAGAAACTGGGATTACAGGCATGCATCACTACGCTTGGCTAATTTTTGTATTTTTAGTAGAGATGGGTTTCACCGTGTTGGTCAGGCTGGTCTCGAATTCCTGACTTTATAATCTGCCCGCCTTGGTCTCCCAAAGTGCTGGGATTACAGGCATGAGCTACTGTGCTCAGCCAATCAGGAAATTTTCTAACTATTCAAACTGAAAACCCCATGGCTTCTACAGAAAATATGTTTACATCAAATACAATCTTGGGAAAAATAAAAAAAATAGATGTTCTACTCCTTAAAGGGAAGGCTCTAAACAACAGTTTATTATACCGTTTTTATAACCAAGTAAGAATAAGCCTTTGGATTCTGTCATGGGTTGAACCGTGTAACCCCAAAATTTATATATTGAAGTTTTAACCCCAGCACTTCAGACTGTGACTTTTGTGGACACAAGATCCTTGCAAGTGTAATTAGTTAAGATGAGGCCATGCTGGAGCAGGGTGGCCCCCAATCCAACACTAATGGTGTCCTTCGGAAAAGGGGAGCTTTGGAGACCAGCACCCACACAAGGAGGACACCATGTGAACTGAAAGTGAAGGCAGAGATGGGGCGAAGCATCCACAAACCAAGGAATGGAAAAGATCACTGGCAGCCCCCAGAGCCAGGGAGAGGCCTCAGCAGATTCCCCCACAGCCTCAGAAGGAACCCACCCTGCGACGCCCTGATCCTGGACCTCCAGCCCGCAAAGATGTGAAAGCATACATCTCTGTTGAGGCCACCCAGTTTGTGCTTTGCCGTCACACCCCCAGCAAACATCAAGTATGCAAAACACAAAGCCTCAATGGATAAACACCTTCATTTTACTCCAAGGATAAGAATTAACTTTGACTCGGAAATTCAGCCATCTATTCAAGTTTCCTAAGAACAAACAGGTAGGACGTGCTTGTTTATTTCAGTTAGTTAAGGCCTGGAATCAATTCCATCTCAGAGGTCCTCCAGCCCTGGAGCTCCAAAGGCTTTAAATAACTTAAAACATTTCCGCACGAAAAAGGCTGCACAACACTGACCACGCAGACCGAGGGTGCCTCAGTATCGGTACTTGGTGGAGTAGTCCTTGGGGGACACCACCAGGCCGCGACCTTTGCGGGCCCCGCGGTACACTGTCTCGATGATGTCAACCATCTCCTGCTTGTCCTCCATGGCCCAGTTAATCTTGTTGTTGTTGCCAGTCCCCAGGTCAATCATGATGTGCTTGTTCCTGCAGAGAAACACGGACATCCATTCTCATGAAAACCTCTTTAAAATGCCTAAGTGTGTTTGTAAAAATACAATGCGTTATCCACCATGCTTTTTCCTGCATTTCTCTGTATTTAGGACAAATATTCTAAGGGGAAATTAAAAGTTCAAAGTGAAGAGGGAGACCCAGGCATCTCAGACCAACTTCCCCTTTTTCCTAAGACTGTAAACTTCCCCTTTTCATTCCTAAGACTGTAAAGCAAAGCCCTTTTCATATGTAATTCCTGAGACTGTAAACCGAGAGCCTTTTCATATGTTAAGCTATAAACCTAAGATTCTTCCACAAGTAACATCTAAAGTATAGGCCTATATAAAGAAGGAACCTTCCTTTGTTGGCGAGCTTGGCTGTTAGGCAACTATGCTACCTTGCTCCCGGCTGAATAAACTCCTTCCTCCTGTATTCGGTGTCCGAGATCCATTTCCCGTGGCCACTCCTGCTACAAAAGGAGGGCACGCACAGTGGCTCATGCCTGTAATCCCAAAACTCGGGGAGGCTGAGGCAGGAGGATCACTCGAGGCCTGGAGTCCCAGACCAACGTGGATAACAAAATGAGACCCCATCTAATTTGCACTCATTCACCTGATAAAAACTAAGTTTTTCATGGTGCTCTTCTGAGCATTGACATAAATGCTATTAAAAGCCCTACAAGGTTGGGCGCGGTGGCTCACGCCTGTAATCCCAGCACTCTGGGAGGCCGAGGCGGGTGGATCACGAGGTCAAGAGATCGAGACCATCCCGGTCAACATGGTGAAACCCGTCTCTACTAAAAATACAAAAATTAGCTGGACATGGTGGCGCGTGCCTGTAATCCCAGCTACTCGGGAGGCTGAGGCAGGAGAATTGCTTGAACCCAGGAGGCAGAGGTTGCAGTGAGCCGAGATTGCGCCATTGCACTCCAGCCTGGGTAACAAGAGCGAAATTCCATCTCAAAAAAAAAAAAAAAATCCCTACAACTATGAAATGAAGATGACATTTTGCATGTTTATGGTAAGTAGATGATTCTTTACATACTTTTCTTTCAAGAGACTAGTGCTTTTTCTCATGAATACTTGAAAACACTTTACAAGATAATGATATTAACCCTTTGTTGTACTGGCATGCATTTATCCTGGTTTGCTGAAGTTTCTTCTTTTTCTTGAGATGGGTTCTCACTGTCATCCAGGTTAGGGCACAGCAGCAAAATCAACTTCCTGGCCCAAATGATCCTCCCACCTCAGCCCTCCAAGTAACGGGACCACAGGCATGTTCTACCACACCCAACTAATTTTTAGTATTTCTGTAGAGATAGGGCATCCCTATGTTGCCCAGACTGGTCTCAAACCATGACCTCAAGTGATACTCCCACCTTGGCCTCCCAAAGTGCTGGGATTACAGGCATGAGCTACTGCACCTGGCCTGATGATTTTTCTTAGAAATGCGGTCTAGGTTGCTAAGGCCAGACTCGAACCCTGGGCTCCAGACCATCCCAGCCTGCAGAGTGGCTGGGCTCCAGGTGTGCCCCACCTGAAGATTGATTTTTAATTTAACATTCACTTCCATAAGATCATGCATTTGGCATCCACCCACTATTCTATGAAAAGTATGCCCCGTGAAGTCTCTGGTTCAGGAAAGGCAAATTTGATCAGGCTCTGGACCCCACCTCTGGCTGCCCTCTCACCCCCCATGCTGCAGGCAGGCCCCACACACAGCGTGCACCAAGCTCCTTCTACACTGGAAGCTGCCAGTAGTACCTTCCCTGCAGCCCTATCTGACGGGTTTACTTCTTCGATATTTACATCTCATAAACACCTGACTCCTTTCACTTCTTCAGTACCCTCTGCTAATTTACTCAGCTGTTTCTTCTACCAGACAAAGCCTTATGAGAGTGGGAACCCTGTCTTATCTGACATTAAGCCCTAGCACTAGACCACAACCTGGTGGGGGCTTAAGATGTAAGTTTGGTGCATAAAGTACCATCTGTCTTAAAATTCTGAGTCACAGAAAGAGCAGAAGGAAGTTTCATCTCCTTTTCTGAGTACAGCTCAGTCCTAAAAATATCAAACAATACTAAGCTACTGCTGCCACCCAAGGCTGTTCCCTGCAGCCTCCTTGCCCCTCACAGCATCTCCAGCCCCCCGCTGGCCTCCGCTGCACACTGTGGGGGACAGGAACCTAAGATGGCCCTCCCTGTTCTCACCTGAAGAATTCTGAGAGGGAAGATAGATAAGGCCTGTATTGCCTCCAACAAAATGTTAACATATGGACTTCAGGAATGCATGGTGTGGGCTCGGAAGGAAGTGAGGAGTGTGTTACTGGGAAATGGAGGAAAGGGGACCCTTATTACAGAGTGGCCGAGGATCAGGGACACGGGGTCTGCAGTTACGGGAAATCAGAGTTCATGAGCCACACACTTGGGATCGTTAGCTGCGGAAACTTCCATGCAGTCTTGGAGGTGCTGCCTTCAAGAGCGGAAAGAAACGAATTGGTGTAAGCACTGTTAGCAAAAGGAAAAAAGTCTTTAAGCCTCTCCAGATGGCCAAACGTGCTGAAATGAAATGGCTGCTGAATGCACAGTAAAGGGTGAGGGTCAGTCATGCAGCCTTTGCTGAAACCTAGGAAAGATCCAAAGTTCACAAGAAATGCAGGGTGTACCTCACAGATCTTCTCAACCAAATAGGAGGTGGCTGGGGAGCCTGAGGGCACGTCCGGGGGAGGGTGTCCCGACACCCAGAAATGCACCCAGAAACTCAGCAGTGGCTCACACTGTGGCGGCCTGAGGCGGGAGGATGGCTTGAAGCTACAAGTTCAAGGTTGCTGTGATCGCACCACTGCACTCCATCCTGGGTGACAGAGTGAGATCCCATATCAATGAATAAATAAAATGAGGTGATTATCCTGGATCATTTGGGCAAGTCTAATCTGGTAACAGTCCTCTAAAATCAGAGCATTTTTTCAGGCAGAACTTTTCGGGAAGTCAGAGTCTCTCGCAGCAGAGTGGCCTCAGGTAACAGCAGCAAAGCAGCAGATCTCAGACCCGATCTCACCACAAAGAGCCGGACTCTGCCCACAACCCAAACAAACCCCAAACACTCCAGATAAGCCTCAGCCCATGGTTTGGACCTTGTGAGACCCTGAGCAGGAATCCAGCAGACCCTGCCTGGACGTCTGACCTAAAGAGCTGTGAGCTCAGAAAAGTGTATTGATTTTAGCTGCTAAATGTGTGCTAATTTGTTACAACGAGTATAAAACGAATACATACCCTACACAACCCACCTGACCCTCCTCACCAGGTAGGAGGCCCCACTGTAAGAGAATGGGCTAATGCTCATACAGCTAATTCGCCCTCTATGGTAACTATGACAAGTAAAAACAGCATCAGATGGTGACTTCTTTCCCAATTAAATTTCATAATGAAATTTTTGAGCTGTTAAAATAAGACTGTATTTACAAGCAAAGTAATTCAGGTGTTCCTCAGGTATAAAAAGGGCCACTAAAGTTGATGATTATCATATTTAATAAATTAGTCATTTTACAACACATCTTTGATGAACAGATTATAGTTAAAGGTAGCTAAAATGTCAGTAAAATGTCTTGCATTGAATTACACTTCACCTAAGTTTCCCGGCAAAGTTATTTCAAAAGGATAATTAATCTGTTACTGAGTAAATGCTAAAACTAGAATTGTTACTTTGAAATTATTTAAAGGATTCACACTGACTGATTGCCTGGTGATACAAAGGATACTGGAATATGACTATCTAACCAGCTTCCTTCAAAATAAAATGAAGCGATCTTGGTTACAATAAACTGACAACATTCAATTTCAGTAACAACTTTAAGACAACGTACCTGAAGAAAAACATGACAGTACACGGGTCGTATAACTCATACATTTTGTTGAAGTCAGGCACTTCCGTAATATCCACAAGATAAATAACCGCAAAATTTTTAACCTAAAAGGAGATTAAAAAAAAAACTGAAAAAACAGACACTTTTGCTTTCATTTTATAAAAGCACACTTGAAAAAACAAAACCAAGAATTTGTGTGAACAGGGCAACTTTTGTTTTGTTTTGCTGAGACTAGAGTGCAGTGGTGTAATCATGGCTCACTGCAGGCTCAAGCCATCCTCCCACCTCAGCCTCCCAAGCAGCTCAGACCACAGGCATGTGCCACCATGCCTGGCTAATTTTTTGTATTTTTTGTAAAGATGGGGTTTTGCCATGTGTCCCATGCACAAGTGATCATCCCACCTCAGCCTCCCAAAGTGCTGAGATTACAGGAGTAAGCCACCGTGCCAGGGAAATTTTCAAACTAATTCTTCAACGTTTTCCCAGTGCAGCAAACACGTGAGAAGATCATGAGACACTACAGGGACCTTGGCCACTGGCTCCTTCTGCCTCATTTTACCATTTCCCAGAATAGTCTAGGAATTAAGTTTCACTCACGTAACAAGTTATGGAAGTCCTGCAGAAAATGTCCACAGATATATCATTTATGATGATCTAGCAATAAACATCTATATGAATGTTTACAAATTTGTACTTTTATAAATACATAGTTACGCTGGGCGCGGTGGCTCACACCTGTAATCCCAGCACTCTGGGAGGCTGAGGCTGGTGGATCACGAGGTCAAGAGATCGAGACCATCCCGGTCAACATGGTGAAACCCAGTCTCTACTAAAAATACAAAAATTAGCTGGGCATGGTGGTGCATACCTGCAGTCCCAGCTACTCGAGAGGCTGAGGCAGGAGAATTGCTTGAACCCAAGAGGCGGAGGTTGCGGTGAGCCGAGATCGCGCCATTGCACTCCAGCCTGGGTAACAAGAGTGAAACTCCGTCTCAAAAAAAAAAAAAAATACATAGTTACATGCATCTCACAGCTGCTCTAAAATATGCCTGTAGAATCCCGCCATCATTTCCCCTCAGTTAGGCTTGAGCACTTACAAATACTAATAGCACCCCCAATAATATTGCATATAACAAATTTTCTGTAATTTTTAATTGCAGGTTTATCAGAGATTTAGAAAAGCCAGAAAAATAAAAAGAAAATAAGATCACCTCCAACCCCAACACCCAGGAGTGACTGCTATTATCTTTTTTTGGATGTCTCTGGCTCTGCTGCCCAGGTTAGAATGCAGTGGCAAGATCTTGGCAAGATCTGTGTCTCCTGGGCTCAAGTGATCCTCCCATCTCACCCTTCCAAGTAGCTGGGACTACAGGCACGTACCATCACACCTGGCTAATTTTTGTAGAGACAGGGTTTTGCCATTTTGCCCAGACTAGTCTTGAACTCCTGGACTCAGGTGATATGCCTGTTGTGGCCTCCCAAAGTGCTGGGATTACAGGCATGAGCCACCACATCCAGCAATATTTTTACTATATTCTTTCCCATCTTTCTTATGGATATATTTTTAATAATTTGTTCATACTATTTGTTACTACATAGCAAAATGTGGTCATATTGTGATCATACTACAATATTTTGTAGCCTGCTTTAATTATGAGCATTCTTTTACATACATTACCTACTTTCCAAAAATGGAAGACTTATGGCTGTGTGATTCATCCAATGGCTATGCCATTACTTTACCATTCGATATAGTTTGGATATTTGTCCCTGCCCAAATTTAGGTTGAAACTCACAGTGCTGCAGGTGGGGCCTGGTGGGGGGGGGACTGGAGCATGGGATGGATTTCTCATGAATGTTGAGCATCACCCTCTTGTTGCTGTCCTCGGGGTAATGAGCTGCAGTTGTTCCAGTGTGTGACATTCCGCCCCAGCTTTCACCGTGTGACGTGCCTGTGCCCCTTTGCCTCCGCCATGATTGGAAGGTCCTGAGGCCTCCCAGAAGCGGATGCCAGCAACACGCTTCCTGCACAGCCTGCAGAACTGTAAGCCCATTAAATCTCTTTTCCCATAAGTTATCCGGTCTCATGTATTTCTTTATAGAAATGAGAGAAGAGCCTCCTACGCCATTCTTCTGTTATTTTCCGATTTTTCGTTAACGTCAATTATTTACCTGTGAACAGTTCCCCCTTAAATCTGTATACATACTTCACTATTTCCTAAGGACAAATTCCTCAAATTCTGGAACAAAGAATATGACATTTTAAAGGCTCTTTATAAATACTGACTCAATGCCCTTTAGAAAGCTTGTAGCCACTTATATGTGTTATGAGTTAAACTGTGTCCCCAAAACAGCTGAAGTCCTAAACCTCAGTACTGAGAGCATGACTTATTTGGAAACAGTACTGCCGACGTAGTTAGTTAAGGTAAGATGAGGTCACACTGGAGTAGGTGGGCCCCTAATCTGCTGTGACTGGTGTCCTAACAGAAAAATGGCCACTTGAAGACATAGGACAGGGGGCCCTGGGGGCCCAAGGACTGCAGTCTGTAAGCCTAGGCGTTCTAAGACGCTGCTGGCAGCACCAGAAGCTGGGAGCAGCATGAAGACTCTCCCTGGCAGCTTTCAAAGGGACCTGGCCCAGACAATACCGTGATGCTGGACTCCTGGTGTCCAGAATTGGGAGTTTCTGTTGTTTGAAGCCCCTCAGCTTTCCGTGTCCTATCACAGCAATCACAGGAAATCTATGGGATATGCACATTTCTCCACATAAAACTAATTCTTAAAACCTGACTGTAACTTACAGGCAAAATAATAATATCTGGGATTTGCATGAAACATGCAGCCTAAAAAAATGAGGGGTAAATAACACAAAACTAGCCGAACACCAGCAAGTGTTGAAGCTGAACAACAGGAACAGAGGGGTTCACTGTATTCTCTACTTTTGGGAATACTAAAAAAAATTAAGATGGAAATGTAAACCATGGAGCAGGGTGGGGAGAGGGGGAATGGGAAAGCACACCTCACAAGGACTCTACTGGCCTTCAGCTTTGGTGAAACAAAATGTTTCAGAACTCCAGCACATGGCACACTGCATGAGCACGTGCCTCGCCATCCATCTGCTTTCAAAACCCCAAGGTGACGCCTGTGTTAGACATGGGCCCCTCTGGGTGCGGTCACTCTGACAACACCTGTTTCTGAAACTCTGGTTTCCTGCAATGCCCACGGTGAGAATGTGTTGGTCAGGTTGCCAGAACTCAGTTTTATTTTCATGGCAAACTAATAAACTGTCTTGGTTTGACTTAAACAAAAAGTACTTCCCTACAGAAGCTAAAATAAATATACCAATAAAATAAATAAAATGTTCACAGGCATTAGGAAAGTCAAAATAATATTAAATTTTTATCCTTTCAATGCCTGATCAGGGACAGATACAATAAACACCAGTAACATTAGATTAACTTATGGAATTACCTTGCAAATATTAAATTACTTGAAATATCATTTGGACAGGGCTGTAAATTGTGTACTTAGAAAAAAGAAAGGTCACAACAAATTTTTATCATCTCTTTTCTTCCATGTAAAAAATAGTAAATATTATAACCATCTGTGGTTTTTAACAATTTGTAGGCATTTAATAATCAGAGCGCAGGGCCAGGCGAGGTGGCTCACACCTGTAACCCAGCACTTTGGGAGGCTGAGGCAGGCAGATGACTTGAGGTCAGGAGTTCAAGGCCAACCTGGCCAACATGGTGCAACCCTGTCTCTACTAATAACACAAAAATTAGCCAGTGTGGGGGTGCATGCCTGTAATCCCAGATGCTTGGGAGGCTGAAGCAAGAGAATTGCTTAAACCCAGGATGCAGAGGTTGCAGTGAGCTGGGTTACACCACTGAACTCCAGCCTGGGGGACAGAGACTCCTTCTCAAAATAATAGTAACAACAGCAGCAGCAGCTGCAGCAACAATATAACAATTAGAGGGCAACTAAGTAAATGTCACTTTAAAGATACAAATGTGAGTCTCCTCTAGCCTTCAAGCTCTGACCCACTGCATCAAACCCAGACAATTCTAACAAGCAAACTACCACGTCAAGCTCATGTGTCACGAGAACTTGGATGTCCCCTGATTTCACCCCAGGTTTCATGAACATTCGAGAATCCACTATGTATCAGGCACTTCTCACTCATGGATTCTAATTATTTCAACACCTCTAAATAGATGTCACTGATGTTTTAAGTGATGGAATTCTGGCTCAGAAACGTCATGCAACACCCGGCCGCCCAGGGAAGGGGCAGAGCTGCGATGGACCCTGTCTGGCTCCAACACCTGAGTTCTGGATGACAGATCCTCCGCCAAGCCTCGACAGAATCAGCCTACTCACAGGAGGCAGGGGCAGCGGCACAGTCACGGGGCGGTGGGGAAGAACTCTCCACAGAGAATCCCACATGTAAACAGAAAGACACAGGAACAGCAGCTAGGTCTCAGATCCAGCACCGGGGCAAGGAAGCAGAGGTGCAGGACAGTGGGGAGGGACGTGCAGGTGGACTGGCCCACAGAGGACCTTTTCCACTTGGGGGATTCCAGGCTATGTATTTACTTACTTCTAAGAAAGGAGAGAGTTAAGAGTTCAGTTTTGTACACACTGAGTTTGAGAAAACTAAAGGACACCCACAGAAAAAGGCCCTCCAGGTAGTGACTGGCCTGAAGCTGGACAAAGGAGTCTGGGCTGGAGACAGCTACCTTACCGCTGCCACCTGCACCCAGCAATGACCCCAACCAGGATGGTGGGTACCAGGAAAGGCCTGGGAGTTAGCGCTGAAGCCCACTTTAAAGCTGGGGACAGGAAAGGGATGCCAGGGAGGCAGCCTCAGAAACGAAGGCAGGAGACTCCAGAGAGCTGTGCCGAGTGCCCCAGAAATGTCACCAAAGGGGGCTGGACAGGATGGGGACACTGCAGGGGCTGAAGAACTGAGGAACAGAGGACTTCAGTGTGGACAAATTTCAGGAAGCGTGGCTACGGACAGAGAGGGAAGTTGCTGTGGGACTTAGGAATTGAGATAGGAGAGGCTGGAAGAGGCAGGCAGAGGGGAGCTCCCTAGACCCCCATTCCCCTCTTTTCTTGGTGAAATGGCATCTGTGGGGTGACTGGAGAAGCATGAGCTGAGGGCAAACATCAGCAGACATCCAGCAGCATCTGTGGCAGGATTTCCACGGTAACCAAGCACTTGGAGGAGGAGCTGGGTGTGTGCAGCCATACTGCTCTGCCAAATCATCCCATGACTTCCTCAACAAAGGCTGCTTTTTTTTTCCAGACAGGGTCTCACTCTGCCACCCAGGCTGGAGTGCAGTGGTGCGTGATCTTGGCTGACTGCAACCTCTGCCTCCCGGCTTCCAGAGATCCTCCTACCTCAGCCTCCTGAGCAGCTGGGACTACAGGCACCCGCTATCACATCTGGCTAAGTTTTGTATTTTCACCATGTTGGCCAAGCTGGTCTCAAACTCCTGATCTCAGATGATCTGCCCACCTTGGCCTCCCAAAATTCTGGGATTACAGGTGTGAGCCACTACGCCGGCCTCAAATAGTCTTTAAATTCTTTGATCCTCTACAATTCTAAGTATCTTTTCCCAACTCTGTTGCCTACACACCTCATAAGTACGCTTTTTTTTTTTTTTGAGACAGAGTCTTGCTCTGTCACCAGGCTGAAGTGTAGTGGCGCCATCTCAGCTCATTGCAACCTCTGCCTCCCAGGTTCAAGTGATTCTCCTGACTCAGACTCCTAAGTAGCTGGGACTACAGGCATGCGCCACCATGCCCAGCTTTTTTGTATTTTTAGTAGAGACGAGGTTTCACCATGTTGGCCAGAATGGCCTCGATCTCCTGACCCTGTGATCCACCAGCCTGGCTTCCCAAAGTGCTGGGATTAGAGGCGTGAGACACCACACCCAGCCACTTTCTTTCTCTTTAGGCAAGTCAGTTATTAAAGTGCTCAGCAGTTCTTACACATGCCTTTAAGTCCACCTCCAAGTCATGGTGAAATAATTACAAAACACACAGACAAAGGCTCGCAGGCGATGCCAACCCTGTTCCACACTTTCGTACGGAGTCGCCCAACTGGCTAAGAAAACACCGGAAATTCTGGAAAAAGTGTTCTGGGGAGTTGATCAGCATAACAAATTTTGGAAGTGTTGATTTTTTACATTTTTAGGTAATTTATTTCAAAGCCATCAAAAAAACTGAGTCGATTTCCTAAATTAATATTTGCCCTAATCAGCTCTCACAATAACTTTTGCAAACTTAGGTAATAATGCCACTGTTATTACTATGATCACTTCTCTCACATTACTATGTGACAGAGTACTCCAGAAAACTTTCTATTAATCCCACAACAACCCTATGGGTTAGGCGCAAGTCTCCCCTTTCCACAGGTGGGATGACACACAGGGCCAAGCCTGTAAAGCTCACGCAGTTAAGAAGTAACTGCGCCCTCAACCACCACTCAATACTACCCCTCATACCTTGCTGCTAGCTACAAGGCTTTTTATCCAGAGACAAAAATCCATAGGAAACACCAAAAATCATTCCATTTGTTCCTACAAGATTCTCATCTAGCTGAGTGCTGACTCCCGCTGGTTCAATGGACATGCTGTGATCCTTAACATGACCCTGAAGATAGACCCCTCAATACGGCACCTGTGAAGTTGCATAAACATCTCTCTGCCTCATGCACGACTTTATCACAATGTACCATCACAGACCAGGCATGGTGGCCCACCCTTGTAATCCCAGAATTTTGGTAGGCTGAGGTGAGTGGCTCACTTGAGGCCAGGAGTTTGAGACCAGCCTGGCCCACGTGGCAAAACCCCGTCTCTACTGAAAATACAAAATTAGCAGGGTGTGGTGGTGGTGCAGACCTATAGTCCCAGCTACTCGGGAGGCTGAGGGTGCAGTGAGCTGAGACTGTAGCACTGTACTCCAGCCTGGGTAACACAAGACTCTCGCAAAAACGAAAAGAACGTACTACCATGAGTCAATAATACTACTGAAGAATGTTTTTGTTTTGTTTCATTTTACAGATGGGATCTCACTCCGTCATCCAGGGTGGAGCGCAATGGCACGATTACAGCTTACCGCAGCCTTGAACTGCACTCAGCTCCCGTCTCGGCTCCTGAGAAGCAGGGATTACAGGCCCGTGTCGCAATGCCCAACTCACTCAGGCTATTTTAAACTGTATTTGAATGGGCTTTTTTTTTTTTTTTTTTTGAGAGAGAGAGTCTCACTCTGTCTCCCAGGCTAGGGTGCATTGGCATGATCTCAGCTCACTGCAACCTCCACCTGCTGGGTGCAAACAATTCTCTTACCTCAGCCTCCCGAGTAGCTGGGATTACAGGTGCACACCACCATGCCAGGCTTTTTCTATTTTTTTTTTTAGTAGAGACAGGGTTCCACTGTGCTGGCCAGGCTGGTCTTGAACTCCTGACCTTGTGATCCACCTGCCTCCGCCTCCCAAAGTGCTGGGATTACATCGGTGAGCCATCACACCTGGCCTGCGTGGGCTTTTTAACACAAAAATTAAACGTCCCATTCAGTCTTCTCACCCATCATGAGATTTAGGAACAGTGAGCCCCAAAGCACTACTGTGACAAACTGTTCCCACAAAATGGAAAGACAGCTCAAAGGTACACGAATGAAACTGTCTCTCTTCAAAACTGTGCATTAAATCAGCTGCTAAACAAAAAACTTTTTTTTTTTTGGACACAGTCTAGCTCTGTCACCCAGGCTGGAGTGCAGTGGTGAGAACTCAGCTCACCACAACCTCCGCCTCCTGGGTTCAAGCAATTCTCCTGTCGTGGCCTCCTGAGTAGCTGGGATTACAGGCGTGTGCCACCACGCGAGCTAATTTTTTTATTTTTTGTAATAACAGGGTTTCACCATGTTGGCCAGGCTGGTCTCAAGCTCTTGACATCATGATCCACCCACCTCAGCCTCCCAAAATGCTGGGAATACAAGCATGAGCCACTGTACCTGGCCAATCTTTTTTTTTTTTTGGGGGGGAGACAGGGTCTCACTCTGTTGCCCAGGCTGGCATGCAGTGGTGCAATCAGAGCTCATCGCAGCCTTCAACTCCAGGACTCACATCCTCCTGCCTTGGCCTACCGAGTAGCTGGGAACTCAGGCATGTGCCACCATGCCCAGCTAATGTGTGCATCTTTTGTACAGACAGGGTTTCACCATGTGGCCTGGGCTGGTCTCAAACTCCTGGGCTCAAGGGAACCACCCACCTTGGCCTCCCAAAGTGCTGGGAACACAGGCATGTGAAACAGTGCCCAGCCGAAAACTCTATTTTTATTATCACTTTATCAAATGAACTACCCCACACTATCAGCAAACCCTAGGCACCTGTGAAATCTTCAGGCATAGCTCTGTTTCCAGTCTAATTTTCTTCCTGCAGTTTACAGCTCAACTCTAATCCAGCATGAGGTCAAGTGGCCCTGCGGAAGCAGCAAATCAATACAACACATCTAGGAGAAATCCTATCAAGTCCCGCCTGAACATCTGCAACTTTTACTCACTTTAAAACATCTGGGATATCCAGACAGGACATAACAAGACAAGGAAGATTCCTCATTGTCTGCCATTTCTGCACGGGGGAATTTTTAAATAGTTATACTGTTCTTTATACTAAAATCTTACATTTCAAAAATTCCTGTTGAGCTCACCCAAAAAGTCCTTCCAGAATTAGGAAGTCATGTTTTACCCATATACTAAGAAAAAATAAAACATGAATAGTCTTTTAATGCATTTCAGGTTTGTACCTTTTTTTTGGAGACAGGGTCTCACTCCTGTTACCCAGGCTGGAGTTCAATGGTGTAATCATGGCTCACTGTAGCCTTGATTTCCCCGGGCTCAGGTGATTCTCCCACCTCAGCCTCCCAAGTAGTTAGGACTACAGGCACATGCCACCACACCTGGCTAATTTTTTGTACTTTTAATAGAGAAGGGATTTCACCATATTGTCCAGGCTGGTCTCAAATTCCTGGGCTCAAGTGATCTGCCCACACTCTTCTCCCAAACTGCTGGGATTATAGGGGTGAACTACCACGCCTCGCCTAGGTTTGAGCTTTTAATAACTACACTATACTATTTGCATTAAAAATTAATAAAGTAACCCAAATTTTTGCACAAAAACAAAATCAGACTATTTTAAAAGACCAAAAAAAAAAAACCCAAAGTGAGCTCATTATGTGTGTGTCCACTATGTACAGCCACTAATGATACAGCGATTTGGTCTGTAACAGACATAAAGGAACTGGGGGAAAAAAGCAAATCTGCCAAAGACCCTAAACACTTACATTAACACCTAAAATCTGTTTCCTAGCTAGGAGCATCTTGCTGAGCTCTGCTTGGATGTGATAAGACAAAGGCCCTCACATCTCCAGCTGTCCTAGCCTCAAGCTGCCAGGCAGCAGGATCTGAACACCACCTGATGTTTATGCCACCACTTGCAAGGTAGAACAGTGAGAGATTCTAGAACTCATAACTCAAAGTCAATACCGAAGTGATTTACCTATTGGGAAACTGCTCTTAGTCAATTCTTCGCTGGATTTCCAGTATCTGCCCTTGTCCACTACAGCTCAAGCAATGAAAAACTGATGCCGTCACACTGCCTCACTCATCATCTCTAATCCCTGGCTGGCAGGACCCCCAGTGTGTGAGAGAAGTGCTGCTCTCCTGAGTTCCCTAGGTACCTCCTCCAGTGGTCAGCGTCCTGGTGTCCAAGAGGAATAGGCTGGGAGACGGCTGGTAATCAAAGCACTCCTCCTCTGTCCATGACCCCCACTGAAGGGTTTCTCAGTGTGTGGTTCAAGGTCAAGTCATATCGGAATTCTCTGAGGGGCTTCCTTAAAAAGCCATTTCTGGACTTCACCCATACCCACAGAATCAGAATCTCTGATGCATTTTAGTAAGCACGCCAAGAAATTCTTGTGATAACTAAAATATACCAACAGCTCCTAGCATCATGCCTCTCCTACTAAATAAGAAATAACAAAAATTTGGGCCGGGCGCGGTGGCTCAAGCCTGTAATCCCAGCACTTTGGGAGGCCGAGGCGGGTGGATCACGAGGTCATGAGATCGAGACCATCCTGGTCAAAACGGTGAAACCCCGTCTCTACTAAAGATACAAAAAATGAGCTGGGCATGGTGGCGCGTGCCTGTAATCCCAGCTACTTGGGAGGCTGAGGCAGGAGAATTGCCTGAACCCAGGAGGCGGAGGTTGCGATGAGCCGAGATCGTGCCATTGCACTCCAGCCTGGGTAACAAGAGCGAAACTCCGTCTCAAAAAAAATAAAATAAAATAAATGGCAGTCCAGATAGTCTTTCCTTTCCTGAATATAAAATATATCCTTATATCTGTTATTCTTTACTCAAAGGAGTTATTTTAACCCAGCCTACTTTAGCATTTAGAAATAAAAGATAGCTTCAATGTTACTTTTACTCTTCATTAAAAAGAATAACCTCCCAAATTACTTATGAAAAATATGGCAGATATTTTATTAACACCCTAATATTTTTTGCCCTTTGCCCTATTGCTACGGCTGCAAAACCCAAATAAAAGTCATCCTAAATTTGCTGAGGAATCACAGAAATAGAATGAAACCTCTGGTTATAAAATAGTGTCCTAGAAGTTTTATTGTCAGCAAGCAAGTGCCAAGGCCACTCAGTTACTAGTATTAGAAATTCAGGGCCGTGGCTCACGCCTGTAATCCCAGCACTTTGGGAGGCCAAGGCGGGTGGATGACAAGGTCAGGAGTTCAAGACCAGCCTGGCCAACATGGTGAAACCCCAACTGCACTAAAAACACAAAAATGAGCTGGGCATGGTGGGTCGTGCCTGTAATCCCAGCTCCTCAGGAGGCTGAGGCAGGAGAATTGGTTGAACCGGGGCCCGGGCGGCGGAGGTTGCAGTGAGCCGAGATGGAGCCACAGGATTCCAGCCTGGACTACAGAGCAAGACTCCTCCGTCTCAAAAATAGTAATTCGGAAAACTAGTTCTAACAAAGCATATTTCTATTTTCTCCTGGTTTTTGCATCTTAATCACTCTAAGCTATAAATCACACGACTTACAAAAATCGTGGTGGGATAAAACACCAATAGAAAAACAGATTTCTTGTGCTATTAACATCAAAGTTCTGCTGTATATACACAACAAATAAGGCACCAAAAAATGACATCCTTTTAAAGTAAGGATCTGCGCTCTCAATAAAATCTGCAAATGTATTTTGTTCACTGCACTCTAAGTTTGGGAAAAACGCCTTATCAACAGAAATAATTAATTCATTTGAGGAAAGGGGTATCATAAACCCTTTAAAATGTGAAAAAACATAGGCGCTCCCCCCCAAAGGCGCGAAACGCCCGCACAGTCCCGGGGAGCGCTCGCCCGACGCCTGCGCCACCGCCCCTCCTCCGGGAACAGCCCGCGTTCCCACGGGAGGCCAACAGGGCGGGAGGCGCGGCGGGCAGGGCGGGCAGGGCGGCAGGGCGGCAGGGCGGAGGCGCGGCGGGCAGGGCGGGCAGGGCGGAGGCGCGGCGGGCAGGGCGGGCAGGGCGGGCAGGGCGGCAGGGCGGCAGGGCGGAGGCGCGGCGGGCAGGGCGGCAGGGCGGAGGCGCGGCGGGCAGGGCGGCAGGGCGGAGGCGCGGCGGGCAGGGCGGCAGGGCGGAGGCGCGGCGCGCTACCTTCTCGGCGATGCTGTACAGGACCTCGTCCATCTTCATGCACGTGGGGTCCCAGTCGTGACCGAAGCGGATGACGACCACGCGGTCCTCCTCCGACAGGATGGCCTGGTCCACCTGCCAGCCGTTGTGCAGGTGCGGGAGCATGTACGACATGGCGGCCCGCGCGCTCGCCGCGGCCCAAGGCCGGGCGCCAGGGAGGACCCCGCGCAGTGGGCACAGCCGGCCCTCGCTCCCCGGCCTAGCAGCCCCGGGGCCCTCGCACTACACCCACTCCCGCCCGTACCAGCAAGCTCCAATGGGACTGCCGCCAGGCGGAACCTCTGTGCGCCCACGCACCGACGCCGTGCGTGCCGACGTCATGCGCGTAGAGGCGCCGTGCGTGCGACGTCATGCGCGTAGAGGCGCCGTGCGTGCGACGTCATGCGCGTAGAGGCGCCGTGCGTGCGGACGTCATGCGCGTAGAGGCGCCGTGCGTGCTGACGTCATGCGCGTAGAGGGGCCGTGCGTGCGACGTCATGTGCGTGTAGGCGCCGCGCGAGCGCGTCTCTAGCCGGGGGGAACGCGGTTGGGGGTCTCCCGGTAGGTGTCGGAGTGGAGGTTCTTCTCCGGCGTCCAGGCGGCCTGGTGGTCCTAAGAAGCCGGGGCTCGCCGGGCCCTGCCCAAGGCCGCCGGCCGCTGCCCGGGCTGCCCCGCGTCACGGATGGGGACGTCTTCAGAGAGGCCCGGGACGGCCGCCATGGGGCCGGTTTTCTTCCGTTCTGCTGCCTGTTTCGGGTCGTTCGTGCCGTGTGTCGGGGAGACGGCTCCCGTGTGTCATTTGTGAAATTTGATCGGAAAAGCTGTGTCGTTGTTGCCGTGTCCAGCCGTAGCAGAGACGGGCGGCGGGATGGGGTGAGCACCGGGCGGGCGGTCCATGAGTGTCAGCAGCGGGCCGGCTGCGGAGCTACCTCTGGTAACTCCAAACCAGGTTTTCTTTGTCTTTTTTATACAGAAAAAATTACTTTTTTTTTTTTTGGGAGGCGGAGGCGGGTGGATCACGAGGTCAAGAGATCGAGACCATCCTGGTCAACATGGTGAAACCCCGTCTCTACTAAAGATACAAAAAATTAGCTGGGCATGGGGGTGCGTGCCTGTAATCCCAGCACTTTGGGGGGCCAAGGCGGGTGGATCACGAGGTCAAGAGATTGAGACCATCCTGGTCAACATGGTGAAACCCCGTCTCTACTAAAAATACAAAAAATTAGCTGGGCATGGTGGCGCGTGCCTGTAATCCCAGCTGCTCGGGAGGCTGAGGCAGGAGAATTGCCTGAACCCAGGAGGTGGAGGGTGCAGTGAGCCGAGATCGCGCCATTGCACTCCAGCCTGGGTAACAAGAGCGAAACTCTGTCTCAAAAAAAAAAAAAACTCCGAAAAACAAAAACACCACCACCACCAAAAAATCATGCAGATGTTGTGGTGTCTCTCATATGGGCTGTGGCATGGTGAGAACTGCAGTCTGAGGAGCCTGCTGGCCTTGGGATAAAAATGGGTTCCATGTTTGGTTTCCTCTGGGGCAGAGCACCGTAAGGTGCTTTGATAATATGCACCCACAATGTAAATAGAATCACAAGTGCAGCTCACTGCCAGATTAAGTTTTTTTTTTTTTTGAGACGGAGTTTCGCTTTTGTTTCCCAGGCTGGAGTGCAATGGCGCGATCTCGGCTCACCACAACCTCCGCCTCCTGGGTTCAGGCAATTCTCCTGCCTCAGCCTCCTGAGTAGCTGGGATTACAGGCACGCACCACCATGGCCAGCTAATTTTTTGTATTTTTAGTAGAGATGGGGTTTCACCATGTTGACCAGGATGGTCTTGATCTGCTGACCTCGTGATCCGCCCGCCTCGGCCTCCCAAAGTGCTGGGATTATAGGCTTGAGCCACCGCGCCCGGCCCTTTTTCTTTTAATAGAGACGAGGTCTTGCTATGTTGCCCAGGCTGGTGTGCAGTGGCTATTCACAGGTGCGATCCCACTACTGATCAGCATGGGAGTTTTGACCTGTGCCATTTCTGACCTGGGCCGGTTCACCCCTCCTTAGGCAACCTGGTGGTCCCCCGCTCCCGGGAGGTCACCATATTGATGCTGAACTGCAGCATTCGCACCAAAGGCTTGAGACAGTTAGCGTGACTCACCACATTTTTGGCTGCTGGACCTATCTGCACTTCCCCCCTCTCGAGGGCTGTTGAGCTGAGACAAAGGTTGTGGGCTGAGTCACTGAGGTGAAAACAGAATACAAAGCAAAGGTCTGCGGTTTATGAGGACATTGTGCTGTCTGCTTTCGTGTCCCCATCAGTCTCTGTAAGCAATAAACTTGCTGCAATTGAGATGCCTGAGAGGGGCAGAGACCCCTGCTCATATTTTCCGAGGAGCTAAGCCTTTGTTCTACCTCCTGATGGAAAACAGGATTAACAAGCCACCTTAAGGGCACCATCGTTTGCTTGCACTGTGTATCTTTGAAAAACATAAACTGCTTTGTAAGCTATTATCACAAGCCCCGTTAAACTGCTTTGTGAGCTGTTATCACAAGCCCATCATAAAATTATCATAACTATTTTTATGGAATTTCTATTGCCTTTCTGTTTACCCCTTTTCTGCTGAGATCAAGTAAATGTAACAAGAAAAAAGGTATAAAAGCTGTAACCCGCCGCAAGAATAAACTTGCTGCGTTTTGACCATAAGTTACGCAGACCTCCAGACTCCACTTTCCTTTTTCTTTCACTTCCGCACACTCTCTCCTTCAGGTTGAACGAGACATCTACATTGGTGGTCTCGGGGACTCCCACAGGTCGGTAGCCCCCTGGCAGACGTGCCGGACCCCAACACTGAACTTAGTGCAGACACCCCATTGGCCTAGTGCACTACAGCCCAGAACTCCTGGGTTCAAGCGATCCTCCCACCTCAGCCTCCTGAGTAGCTGGGACTATAGGCATGTGCCACTGTGCCCGGCCAGATTAAGCTTATTACATAATACAGAATATTTCCCAATTATATACGAAATGCTTTATTGTAGTAAGAATTTCAAGTTGGTAGGGTATTAGAGATCATCTTAATCTCTTTCATTTTATAATCGAGTAAAGCAGAGGCACAGAATATAAGCGTCGTGGTTGAGGGCTCATAAAGATGTGGTCAGGTTCATCTGTGACTTGTGTAAGTTATCTCAATAAACTCCAGTTTCCTCATCTGTTAGATGGGATGAAGAAACAGAATCCCCTGTACTTCATTGGCACAAGGTACACACTGGAGAAATCTGAGCCCTTATTAAGGTCAGGTTATTGACCTCTAAAAAATTAATTACCATCATTTTGTTAGTCATACGGTTCAGATACAAACACAGTTGCTTAACACATCACAAGCATTTCATTCACAGAAGAGTTGTTCCGAGCTAAGGCATAAGACTCAAATGTTCCCAGATAATTTATTGAAGCTCATTTTTTATTGTGTTATGACAATATTTATCACCTTAATTTTTAAGGGCATCAAGTACATTCATGTTACACAACCATCACCGCTGTCCATCTCCAGATGCATCTTTAATAAACATTTTGGCACAGCACAAGAACTTCATGAAGCATACACAAAAAAATAAATAAATAAATAAATAAATAAATAAATAAACATTTTGGTTGAGATCTAATCCATGTACTATAAAATTTGCCAGTCTAAGGTGAAGTGGTTTTTCAGTGTTGTGGAACCAATACCACAATCTAATTTTAGAAGAATGCTGTCACCCCAAAAAAACCCTATACCCATTAACGGTCATTTCCCATTTCCGTCCCATTCCCTTAGCCCCTGGCAACCACTAATTTATTTTCTGCCTCTATAGATTTGCCTATTCCAAACATTTCATATAGATGAAAACACAAAATACAGTCATTTGTAACTGACTTCTTTCGTTTAACATCATGTTCTCAAGGTTCATATTATAGCAGACATCAGCAGCTAATTATTTTTTATTGCTAATTAATACTTCATTACATAAAACAAAAATTTAAAACTATTATATGGGTATACTACATTTTATGCAACAGTTGATTGACATTTGGGTTGTTCATTTTTTGACTTATGAGTAGTACTGCTATGACATTCATGTACAAGCTTTTGTGTGGACTTAAGTTTTCTTTTTTTTTTTTTTCTTTTTTTTTAAAGACGGGTGTTTCACCATGTTGGCTAGGCTGGTCTAGAACTCCTGACCTGGCGATCTACCCGCCCCAGCCTCCCAAAGTGCTGGGATTACAGGCATCAGCCACCACACCCGGCCTGACTTAAGTTTTCACGTGGTAACTTTAACATTTTTCGTACTGCCAAATTGTTTTCCAAAGTGGCTACACCATTTTACATTCTCACCAGCAATGTGTGAGGGTTTCAGTTTTTCCATATTCTTGCCCATACTTGTTATTCATGTACCTTGTGAACCCCAAAAATCTGAGGCCTCAGTTAATTACAAAGTTTATTTTTCCAAGGTTGAGGACTTGCCCGTGACACAGCCTCAGGAAGCCCTGACGACATGTGCCCAAGGTGGTCAGGGCATAGCTCAGTTTTATACCTTTTAGGGAGACATGAGGCATCAGTCAGTATATGTGAGAAGCAGCCTGGTTCAGTCTGGAGAGGCAGGACAACTTGAAGCAAGGGCAGGAAGACTCAAAGCAGGCAAGGGGCTTCTAGGTCACAGACAGGTGAGGGATGAACAGTTGCATTCTTGTGACTTTCTAATCAGCCTTTCCAAAGGAGGCAATCAGATATGCATCTATCTCAGTGAGCAGAGGGATGACTGACTAGAATGGGAGGCAGATTTGCCATGAGCAGTTCCTAGCTGGAAGGGACCCAAGATCTTTTCTTTTCACAACCTTGTATTATGGCCATCCTGGTAGGTATAAAATGATATTATGGTTTTGATTTGCATTTTGCTAATGGTTAGTGATTGTTCCTCAGTGGCCAGGCCTGTACGTATCTGCCCCAAAGTCAGAGGAAGCTGAGAAGCCAAAGAAAGAGGCTGGCAAATCTAGTTCCTTAGAGAGAAACATTTAATAGGGACTTAGGAACGGAAACCACATCTGTGTCTCTGGCAGTGGTGAGACAAGATGGTCGATCCCCAACCATCACCCCTAGACCCTGGGCTTACAGGCTGTGAAAGGAAAATAAATCTTGCAACCCCAAACTCATTAAGCCCAAGGGAAAAGTTAAGCTGGGAACTGGGTCAGGCAAACTTGCCTCCCCCTTTGGGTTCCTGAATAAGATGCCTACAAGATGAAAACGTACATGTGCCTCCCGCCCCATAAAGCCCACAAGGAAATTCGTAGTGAGCTCTAAGATTTTTTCCCTAAGGTGGTTCTGTTAAAATTTCACCATGGTAATGTGAACTTATAGCTTATCTTTGCAGGTACAGTCACCCCACCACCACCAGATGCAAATGCATATCTGATTGTTCCCTGCCCTGTTTTGTCTATGTTATCTTACATAATAATGCAGATTCCTCTGCCCCATTTGTCTATGTCATTTTATGTAAAATAATAATAATAATGCAGATTCACTGAGCCAGACAAAGGCACGAATGACTATTTTTCCCTGCCCGCGTCTTGAAAATTGTGTACTTTTCAATGTCCCACTCTTTCCCCTTTAAATGTGAAGGCCTCAAGATCATCTTTGGAGAAAGGCATAGACCTATCTCCAAAACACAAGTCCTCACCTTTGGCAAATAAGCTTCCTAAAATGACTGAGACTGGTCTCATCATTCTTCTCGATTGACAGCTGGTAACCATTAAGGGAACCTGAATGAAGCCGGCCCAGCCGGCAGCAGCTCTCCTGCTGGTGCTTGGTACTGGTCTGGGCGCCTTACAGCTGTTATACCCAAGCAATAAAGGAATGCAGCACACTCTGAGGTTTGAGTTACAAGTCCTTTATTGCCGGTGACTGAGAGATGGCTAACGCCCAAAATTCTCTCGGCCCCAAAGAAAGAGTTAGGTGGTTTTATATGCCCTAGTTTGAAAAAGGAGGGGAACCTAACTGAAGGAATTTTTCTCACAGAAGCAGAGCAAGCAAGAAGTTCAAAGATAAACTAGAAACAGTACCAGGTGCAGGGGCTTAAGCTGTCACAAAAGACATACAACATATGGACACGGGGGCTCTGGGTACTTAACAACATCTGCATTCCCAGGTCTGCTGGTACCCCTTGACTAGGTATCTTATCAGTAAATGCATTCCTGGGTGTGCCTGGTGTCATCCTGCCCCAGCTACACACTACAGTTACATACCTAATGGAGGGAAAATAACTGTAAGTGAAGAAGCTAAGTTGGAGTTTGTCCAGCTTCTTCAATTAAGACTGAGTTGGTTAGACCTACACAAAGTATATTAACACATAGCCAAACCAATAGGACAATTTGCTGAAGTCCAGGACCTCTTTATTGCAGGGATCCTGATCTTCTAGTGTTTTTCAGTTGGGGACCAGAGGTTTATTTGCTGTTTAAAAAAAAAAAAAAACCCTCCTTTTTTCCTGGGAGTTTCCACTTGCTTCTATCAAGGAAGGCAGCCTGTCTGCTTCTGCATTGGTGGAGAGCAGTCTTCAGCTTGGGCACTATCCCCGGTAAGGAAGTGGTTTGGGATATTGTCTTGCAAATTCTTTTATTTATTTTTTAAGTTACTTTATTTTATTTTATTTTATTTTTTTATGGTGGAGTGCCTTGGTAATGGTGGACGCCCCTCCCCCACAGAGCTGGACCGTCCCAGGTTCATCTGTACTTGCCGTGAAATTCTCAACCCAGGGCATTTCCAATTGCTATTTTCTTTCTTTTTTTTTTTTTTTTTTGTGGGGGTGGGACCCGCTGAGCCTGAGCACCTGGAAGTTGAACAGTTGACTCTCTCCCAGGTGTTCAGTCACCTGCTGAAAAGGTGCCGGCATCTGTGTGATTTCCTGTGTGGCGACCCACTGCGCAGGGTGAAACAATGGCGCTGCCTGGGAATCTCCTGGCCTAGCTCCCTGTTTCTGTTCCCTATTTAATCAGATGAATGGGCAACTCTGCCTTCCCGGAGCTCCAATCACCAGCTTAAAAGGGCAACCAGACCAGTGTATTTTGTACAAAGAACCATTGCTTCAGGGCATCAGCAAAATAGCTGCGCCAGCCAAAATAGCCATGCTGGGAACCCGTGGGGCTCCTCCACCTGGGAATCTCCTGATCTGTGGGCAATAAAGATCCATCTGGAAATGTGGCATCCACTCACCCTTTGTGCTTTCACTGGGAGCTGCAATCCTGAGCTGCTCCTAAACCGCCATCTTGGATCTTCCCTCGCTTTTTTAGCAAATTCTTTTTAAATAACTAAAGTTAGCATTAACAACCAGCTGGGGTTAATTTCTGCTTATGCTTAGAATGCTCAGAAATCATATGATTTGTGTGATCATTGTTAGTTTTGCTTAGCTGTTTTCTTGTTTGTTTCCATCTTGGGATGTGTGTGTGTGTGTGTGTGTGTGTGTGTGTGTGCACGTCTGTGTCTATTTCAGTCCTTTCCCCTATCAGATTTGACCAACTCCAAACCCTCTAGCTTATGAGTGTGGAATTTTCCATTCCAAAGAAATGAGAGCACTTTACTGCCCTCAGCCTTTTGGGGCATTCTCAGGTGACTAAGAATCACGTGAGGGTGTCTGTGAGGAAAGCCCCTTAAGAGCAGTATGAGCTGGTTTTCCCCTCAGAAGAACATACTTATGGTCTAATCTCATCTAGTGGATGCATATAATGACCCCTCCCACACCTGAAACCCAACACACTGTGCCAGATAGCAGCAAGGGTGCTTGAACTGGTTCAAGGAAAAATGGGACCAAAAAGCTAGGTCCCCTGGCAGCACATTTTGGGTCTCACACACTTCCCAACTTGGTCGATGTCAGGCCTCCATGTGCAAGCCTGGACCCAGAAAGTCTGATGTCCTGCCTGCCTCAGCTGATCACCCCCACCCCCTGCCTGTGTTCACCATTGTCCCTGATCGCTAAGAGGAGCTTCTCCCGGACATTAAGTTTCTCTCCCCACCCTGCCATCTTAACTCTTCTTATGATAATGTGAGTACTCCTCACCCCACTTTGCCACCTTAACTGTTCTTGCTCTGTGAATATCCCTCCGCCCCACCCTACTGTCTTAACTACTCTTATGCCTTACCCCAGCTGCCATTGTAACTGAATTTATGGTATTGTATACTTATGCCTCTACCCCCACCACTGTAACTGATCTTACTCTGTGACACCACTGCCCACCCCAAACCTATAAAACCAGTTGCCATCCCACCATCCTTCACTAATGCTCTTTTTGGCCTCAGCCCACCTGCACCCAGGTGAGTAAATAGCCATGTTGCTCACACAAAGCTGTTTGGAAGATCTCTTTATTAAATGTTTAATATTCAGTACTATTGGACGTGAATAACATCTGGTGCCAGAAACCTGGGACAGGGGAACTCCCATGGGTGATTAGTCCCCTGTTCCAGCTTTCATAAAGGGATGTACCTACCGACCTGGAGTCATCAGACCGGCCCACACGCACCACTGGCTGTTGTGGTGAGCAGTCTCTCTTTTCTGCTTTCCCATCCTTCTGTCTTTTCCTTTCCACTTCCTCTCCCTTTGGGTTTTGTCCTTTTTCCACCACAAAGACAAGGAAAATCAGGTAAACCAGCTTCTTCTGTGTGGTTCAGGACTGGAAAAAATCTTACCTAGGTCACAGATCCAGGGACCCAGTTTTCCCCAGGGGTTTGACTGTTGTGGAGACGTTCACCCTAGTCACTCGCCCACCAGGCTCATGGCCAATACTGGTTGCAGGCTACTGTAGAGGACGCTCTCTGGCCACTCACCGACAAGGAGGTTCAACCCAGACTCCACTAGGGATGCCTGTTGAGCGGCTGGGTTGCGTGCCCATTTTCCTTGTCTCTGCTGCCCTTGCAGAACAATGGGCAATCTTGTCCTCTAACCCTCCCTCCTTTCCACTGGTCTGTGTTCTAAAGAACCTCAAGCCTCTTCAACTGTCTCCTGACCTAAAACCCAAATGTCTCATCTTCTTCTGTAACACTGCATGGCCACAATACAAGTTAGATAATGGCTCCAATTGGCAAAAAAATGGCACCTTTGACATCTCTGTTTTACAAGATTTAGACACTTTTTGTCGCAACATGGGCAAATGGTCTGAAATTCCCTACATCTAGGCAGTTCAAGAGATTACCCTCCCTAATCTCTACTCCTCTTCCCTTCTGTCTGCCCCTTCTTCCTCTGCCAGTAACCCAGAATCCCCCTTGTCCATCAACCCTCTGAACTTTCTCCTCCCTGCCTGTCTGAACCAGGCCCTCATCCAGGACCTAACCCCACCCCCAGAGCCTTCCTCCTCTTCCTCTGCCCACAACCCACTTCCTCATGCCCCTCCTCTCCCCACCTCATACGCGGCCCAGCTTACAGTTAGTCCCTCAGCTGCCTCCTCTGCCTCTGCTCAACAATCCCCCTTCCAGAGGTGGCTGGAGCCAAAGGCATAGTTAGGGTGCATGTTCCTTCCCTTTACCTGACCTTTCCCAAATTGGCCACCAGTTAGGTTCCTTTTCATCAGATCTTCCAATACTTCACCCAGTCCTGTAATCTCACCTGGAGTGACTTAAATACCATCCTTATCTTATGAGTGACTTAAATACCATCCTTAACTTCTACTCTTATCCCTGAAGAACTCTGAATATGCATTTTATCACCCAATCAATCCCAACATTACAAAAAGGCACAGAAATTAGAATCTGGTCCTCAAACCCCACAACAGGAATTAAGCGACCTCACCTTCAGGGTGTTCAATAACAGGGAAAAATCAGCCTGGCAGCAGCACATCTCAGAACTGCAGATGCTGCCTCCTCCGTAAGACAAACCCCAGCCACACCACTGGCTCACAAAGACTTCAAAGTGCCCAGACTGCAGCGTGTCCAGCCGCCCCTCCCAGACCTTGCTTCAAGGGTCCGAAACCTGGCCACTGGGCTAAGGAATACCCGTAGCCCGGGATTCCTCCTGAGCCATGCCCCATCTGTGCGGGGCCCCCACAGAAAGTCGACTGTCTGACTCACGTAGCTGCTCTCAGAGCTCCTGAAGCTCCAATCCTCGGCTTGGCGGCTAAAGACTAATGCTGCTGGAGCATCTCGGAAGCCCCCTGAACCATCACAGACGCTGAGCTTCAGGTAACTCTTAGAGAGGAGGGCAAGTCCATCCCTTCTTAATCAGCACGGAGGCACCCACCCCACACTGCCTTCTTTTCACGGACCTGTTTCCTTGGCTTCCATAACTGTGGTGGGAATTGACGGCAAGGCCTCCAGGCCTCTCACAACTCCCCAGGTCTGATGTCCGTCAGGCCAGCACTCCTCTCCACATTCTTTCCTAATCATCCCCACGTGTCCAGTTCCCCTGTTAGGCCGGGATATCCTAGTGAAATTGTCTGCCTCCTTCACTGTTCCTGGGCTACAGCCACGCCTCATTGCCACCCTCCTCCCCAAACCTGCACCTCCCTCAATAGCTCCCCTGTGTCCCCAACCTTAACCCTAGGGTGTAAAACACCTCCTTCCCACCCATTGCTACCAGTCACTCACCCCTCCTCACCCACTTAGAACATAACCACCCTTACCCTGCCCAGCCCTGTGCCCCATCCCACAACAGGCTTTAAAAGGCATAAGCCTGTTATCACCTGTCTATTGCAACATGGCCTTTTTTTTTTTTTTAAGGAAGGCAGGAAAAAGATCTTCGCCTATTTCTAAATGAAGAATGTTGTTTTTATGTAAACCAGCCTGCTCTCATATATAATGCCATCGATAAATTAAAAGACAGAGCCCCAAAACTCGTTAATCAGGCAAATGGTTGTTCTGGACCTGGCTGAACTGGCTGGACACTCTCTAACGGAGTCAAGGCTTCTTCCAATACTTAGTCGTCTGATACTATGTTTGCCCTTCTCTTATTTGGACCCTGTGTTTTTCCAATTAATCTCTCAATTCCTACAAAATCGTATACAAGCAATAACCAATCAGTCAATACCTCTACATGCCCTGGAGACATTTTCTCATTGTCTTGGTGATTAACATTTAGTCCCTTACTCTGGCATGTAATCCCAGCACTTTGGGAGGCAGGCAGATCACTTGAGATCAGGACTTTGAGACCAGCCGGGCCAACATGGTGAAACCCCGTCTCACTAAAAATACAAAAATTAGCCAGATGTGGAGGTGGGTGCCTGTATTTCCAGCTACTCAGGAGGCTAAGGCAGGAGAATTGCTTAAACCCAGGAGGTGGAGGTTGCAGTGAGACGAGATGGTGCCACAGAGGGAGACTCCGTCTCAAATTTAAAAAAAAAAAAAAGTGGCTCCTCATTACTTATGCAAATTCCTGCAGCTGGCTTGAATTTCTCCACAGAAAATGGGTTTTTCTTTTCTATCTCATAGTCAGACTGCAAATTTTCTGAACTTTTATGCTCTGTTTCCCTTAAAAAATTGAAACTCCCAGAAATGAAAATCAGGATAACTAACATTAGAAACAGGATGAATTGGCCAAAAAGGTTAGACATAGCTGAAGAGCTGCAGTGACAAGAGGACTGGACTAAATGACCCTGCTTATGTAAAGTTTAAACACAGGCAAAGCCAAACATGACCTAGAGACACAGACATGCAGTAGAACTGAAGAGGGAGACCCAGGCATCTCAGATCAACTTTCCCTTTTTCCTAAGACTGTAAACTTCCCCTTTTCATTCCTAAGACTGTAAAGCAAAGCTCTTTTCATATGTAATTCCCGAGACTGTAAACCGAGACCCTTTTCATATGTTAAGCTATAAACCTAAGATTCTTCCATGTGTAACATCTAAAGTATAAGCCTATATAAAGAAGGAACCTTCCTTTGTTGGCGAGCTTGGCCGTTAGGCAACTATGCCACCTTGCTCCTGGCCGAATAAACTCCTTCCTCCTGTATTCAGTGTCCAATCCATTTTCCCAGGGCTGGCTGCTCCTGCTACAGAACCATGAGGAAAGGTGAAGGCTGCTTAACATGAGAGTCTCATGAGATTGTGATGATCTCCTGGGGGACCAGCATGCAGGTGACACCTGAGGCCAGTGAGGCATCCTGGACTCGAAGGGTGTTGAGCTGTGGCCCTGGCCTCCACCTGTCTCTGCTAAAGATACAAAAGTCTCTACTAGAAATACAAAATTTAGCTGGCATGATGGGCGTGCCTGTAATCCCAGCTACTTGGGAGGCTGAGGCATAAGAATTCCTTGAACTCAGGAGGCAGAGGTTGCAGTAAGCAGAGATCACATCACTGCACTCCAGCTTGGGAGACAGAGCAAGACAATTTCTCAATTAAAAAAGGAAGAAGAAGAAAAAGAAAAAAGAAAAATATCTAGGAAGAAGCACTTCCTAAAAACAGCTTTATCTAGGTATGGCAACACACATTTGTAGTCCCAACTACCCAGGAGGCTGAGGTAGGAGGACTGCTTGACCTTGGGGGTTTGAGGCCAGCCTGGGCAGCATAGATCTTGTCTCTAAAAAGTAAGCAAGTCCAGGCACGGTGGCTCATTCCTGTAATCCCAGCACTTTGGGAGGCCGAGGCAGGCAGATCATGAGATCAGGAGCTTGAGACCAGCTGGCCAATATGGTGAAAACCTGTCTCTACTAACAATACAAAAATTAGCCAGGCATGTGGTGCACACCTGTAGTTCCAGCTACTCAGGAGGCTGAGGCAGAATGATTGCTTGAACCCTGGAGGCAGAGGTTGCAATGCACTGAGATTGTGCCACTGCACTCCAGCCTGGGCAACAGAGTGAGACTCCACCTCAAAATAAATAAATGAATAAACAACAAAACCCCAGCTTTATTGAGACATAATTCTCATGTCATACAATTCACTTAAAGTGTACAGTTCAGTGGCTTTTAGTGTTGTTTAAAAACATTTAAATTGGGAGGCTGTTCCGCTGGGGTAGCTTTGGCACCTTAAGTTCCTGCCAATAAGTGGAAGCCCAGTGAAAACACTGAAGCAGAGGTGAGGCTTTACCACCAAAGCTGCCGACTGACCTTCAACAGGGGCTGTCCCACCCTCACCAAGCCGCCTGTCTCCCTTGTCTTCCGGGAGGGCCTCTCCACTGTCCCCCTTCTCCCGCTCCCCACCAAGTGCATCTCCTCTCAGATGTCAACAGGGTCTTCCCAACTGCTGGTGTCTGGCACTGCCCAGCTCATGAACAGCTGAGTCCTCAATTAACCCATTAAAATTGTAGTGTGCTGCAGTTTCTCTTTCAACAGTAGATTCACAATGTGCAGTCACCCCCACAGTCAATTTTAGAACATTTTCATCCCTGCGAAAGGAGACCAAGTACTCATTGGCAGTTGCCGCAGGCAACCACTAATATGCCTTCTGTCCCGTGGGCCGCCTGCTCTGTACACTTCACAGATGAGGACTCATGCAGTGGCATCTCCCTGGCTGCCTTCTGTCACTTCTGTCATCGTGTATTGAATGTTGATTGACAACGACTCCTTGCTTGGCCAAACTGTAGTCAGCTTCTGATGCTTCTCTGAGACCCATGTGTGAACTTCCTTGTAAAAACAGGTTTAGCAAATAACAGTGCCAAGGCAGCTTATCATGAATCCCCTGGCACCCATGCCTGGTCACCCTCAATATCTTATCAACATTCTGCATCCTGCTGTTGGCCTCTGACCTCCTGGCTTGCCTTCAGCAGGAATCCCATGAGGCTGCTTCAGCCAGAGCCCACCAAAGCCCCCAGACTCAAAGATTCTTCAGCACTTTTGCATCTGCCAACCCCCTCCTTGGTCCACAATTCCCACATGTGTGGTATATTTGGAATGAAGCCCAGTTCCATCCTAGGGTCTCTCTTCCCCTATCTCAATAATCCTGAATAGGCCATCGGGTGCGGTGCCTCACACCTGTAATCCTAGCACTTTGGGAGGCCAAGGCGGGAATATCACCTGAGATCAGGATTTCAAACCAGCCTGGCCAATATGGTGAAATCCCTTCTCTACTAAAAATACAAAAATTAGCTGGGCATGGTGGTGGGCGCCTATAATCCCAGCTACTTGGGAGGCTGAGGCAGGAGAATCCTTGAAGCCAGGAGGTGGAGGTGGCAGTGAGCCAAGATCATGCCACTTAATTGCAGCCTGGGTGACAGAGTGAGACTCCATCTCAAAAAAAAAAAAAAAAGGGAAGTTTATTAGAAAGGAAGAATACTGCAAAAGATTTTCCTTAGGAGCATTAATGGACCTTAAGGCTATTCAGCATGGCATTCCAATGTTTAGAAATTTTATTTCTAAATGTGGATGGGCGTGGTGGCTCATGCCTGTAATCACAGTACTTTAGGAGGCTGCGGCAAGTGGATCATGAAGTCAGGAGATTGAGACCATCCTGGCTAACATGGTGACACCCTGTCTCTACTAAAAATACAAGAAATCAGCTGGGCATGGTGGTGGGTGCCTGTAATTCCAGCTACTTGGGAGGCTGAGGCAGGATAATCACTTGAACCTGGGAGGTGGAGTTTGCAGTGAGCTGAGATCGTGTCATTGCACTCCAGCCTGGGTGACAGAGCAAGACTTCATCTCAAAAAAAAAAAAATTTTATTTACTTATAAAAGCTGAAACAAACCTGGAATTGAAGCTGTGTCATTTGTCTGGGGTAATACCAAGGTTCGTTGCCTCACTCCAAGGAAATTGAGAACATGGACACAAAAGGAGTAAGTTTAAGAGAAGTTTAATAGGCAAAAAAGAAAAGTTCCCTGTGCAGAGGGAGGCAGGTTCTGAGAGGATTTCCCCCTCCGCATTAAGATGCAGTTGGTTTTATAGATGAGCTTGAGGAGGTGGTGTCTAATCTACACTGGGCACAGAGGATTGGTTGGACCAGGTGTGCCATTTACACAGCACTGGAAGAAGCTGGCCAATTCACCCTTATGCAAATCTGTTTATGCAAATAGTGTCTCTACCTGGCTGCCACTACAGAGCCTGCTTTTTTACTCCATCTGTGAGTGACAAAGAAAAGGGAAGGGGAACCTCCATGTTGAATATACCTGGCTTCCAGGTATCCCTTTTCTATTGGCACAGCTGCCAGCATTCACCTATGCAAGTTTCCAGCTGGCTTATCTATGTCTGCAGCTCGATTTTACAGGCTGCTCTTTGTTAGAAGAGAAATCATTTGGGGGCTGCTTTTCATCAAAAGGGAAGCCTTATTGAGGACTCTCTTACCTTCACTAACTGCCTAAATGATTTCTTTTTAGCTTTTGTATCAGAATCAGATGCTGTCTTTAGATACTAGGGAAGTTTGATTACTTCAAATTCCCCAGATAAGGAGTTTTGCCTCCGGATGAGCTGTTTAATGGTCACCAGGTGATCTTTGCTCCCTTCTAAATTGCTCAGATAAGAAGTTTTGTCTCTGGGGCCTGTTCAAGGGTCACCAGGTGATTTTCAACCTCCTCACAGCCTGGGCAATATAGTGAGACCTCCATCTCTACAAAAAATACAAAAATCAGCTGGGCGTGGCGGTGCACACCTGTGGTCCCAGCTACTCAGAGGGGCTGAGACAGGAGGATCGCTTGAGCCCAGGAGGTCTAGGTTGTAATGAGCCTTGATTACACCTCTGCACTCCAGCCTGGGAGATGGAGTGAGAGACCCTGTCTCAAAAGAAACAAAGAGAAGTTTTTCTGTGTGTTGTGAATGTGTTCTCCTGCTTCCCTGTGACTTTGTTCATTGGAGACTTGGCTAAGTATCCAAATTGTTTTTCAGATTTATATGTTAGCAGTTCTCATTCATGGAAAGTTTATGGTCTGTAGTGTTATCTTTCCACCTGTGGCATAAGGCTGGTTAGTTTTACGTCTGAGAAAAATGAGTCTGGGGAAGTGCCGCTGCCATCCCGCAGCAAGCAGAGTCTCCTGCACTCCCCTCTTCCTCACTCATGCCTGGTCCTCCCCTTTTGTCATCTTTTCTTCCCTCACCCCATCTTTATCGTATCTCTTTTTGTCTCCAAAGTAAAACAATATTTTAATTGGTTGCATTTTTTTTACCATCCATTTTTAACTTTAAAAATATATTCATGACTTTCTCCTCCTCTCCCCTTCCTGTCTTCTCCGCATTAAATTCATCCTCTTTGTACTGTTACCTGAGTGGTTCCCCCATTCCCCCCACCCCAGCTCACTTTAGGCAATTCTGAGTGGTACAAATGTTTCACATCCCTCTCCTGGGACTGTATAAGAGTCTGATTTTCCTTTGAAGTAAGCAGTTGGGAGTTCATTCTACTTTCTTTCTAGGTCTCAATTTTCCAGGGGCTTTAAAGGAAGAAAATCCTGTATTTAGAGCCTTGAGTCTGAATTTCAACAAAGGTAATGCTTTTTTTTTTTTTGTAAATTAAGCAATCATCTTACAAGAAGAAAATGACTAACTTTCATGGTTTAGCAGCTCGAATGGAATGGTAAGAGGAAAGTGCAGAGAGTAGTCAGGCAACGTCAGCGAAAGCACAGCTGTAAACATTCTGACTTTTCCATATTTCAGGCAAGTGTTTATCCTCTGACTGCACAAGATGCAGGTAGTTAATGACACACCTGCTCAGCTGTGCACTCCTCTTGTTGGGAGGTTCCTGCCTGTGGATCCTGTCGAGTTTGTCAGGACAGGACACCAACAGGGCTGTTACCAGTGGCAAATTTATAGGGCTCTGTAGCGACTTTATTCTCGCCTCCTTGGAGGAAAGAATTCGGCTGAGGGGCAGAAGTAGTTTTAAGGCAGAGGGAGAGACCAAGTCCAGATTTAGAGAAAGAGAGAGTTTATTACAAAGCTTTAGAGCAAGAATGAAAGGAAGTAAAGTACACTTGGAAGAGGACCAGGCAGGCAACTTGAGAGGTAAGTGTCCCGTCCGACCCTTGATTTGGGATTTTATGGGGTTTGTTTCTTCTCCCTTGATTCTTCCCTTGGAGTCGGCTGTCGGCTTGTGCGGTGTCCCCCCAGAACTTGGGAGAGGCTGTGCGCACCCTCCACTTCAGCTGTAGGAACACTGAGAGTTTGTCTATGCTGCATTACTACTGTTTACTGAAGTTGTACACATGCTCACTTGAGGCATTTTTCCCTTATCAGTTGAGTGTTTCTAGAGGAAGGTCAAACACCAGTCAAATCTCACCGTTGTGCCTCTTGGTGCCATGCTTCAGCCCACTCACCCAACTCCTGATCTTATCAGGAAGCTGCTGTCCCCAGCTTCAGGGGTTTTCTAGACTGTTTTGGAGACTGCCCTCCCTGGCTGCTGCTGTGACCAGTTATTAAGCAGTGCACCAAGATGTAAGTTTTTGTTGTTTGAGATATAATTGGAGATTTTTTTTACCTCTAAGAAGATTAAGGAGCACAGACACAAAGGTGAAGCTGAAGTGAAGGTTTAATAAGCAAAAGAAGGAAGCTCTCTCCCAGTAGAGGGAGGTCCCAAGTCGGGTGGACACTATGAGTCTCGTTCTGGGTTCTTTATGAACGGGAAAGGGGAAGAAATGTGCTTAGTCTGCAGGCTGTCTTGGTGAACACGTGACTTAGCTTGGCCCAGGACCAGTTAGAAAGCTTGGCCCGAGGCCAGGTGCAGTGGCTCACACCTGTAATCCTAGCACTTTGGGAGGCCGAGGTGGGCAGATCACAAGATTAGGAGATCAAGACCATCCTGACTAACATGGTGAAACCCTGTCTCTATTAAAATAAAAAAACCACCCAGGCATGCTGGCATGCACCTGTAGTCCCAGCTGCTCAGGAGGCTGAGGCAGGAGAATCGTTTGAACCCGGGAGGTGATACTGTGGTGAGCCGAGAACGCACCACTGCACTCCAGACGAAAGAAAGAAGGAAAGGAGAAAGGAGAAAAAGGAGAAAAAGGAGAAAGGAAAAGAAAGGAAGAAAAAGCTTGGCCTGAAACCTTGGCCCAGAACCAATTAGGAGCTGATGATTCATGGAGGCTCCTTAGCTTGGCCCAGGACCCATTAGGAGCTGAAGTGAAAGCTTGGCCTGGGACCAACAAGAGGCTGAAGTGATGATTCATAGGGGCCGAACTCACAGTCCAAAAACGGAAAGGAGATTGCCCACCCAATCCCACCAAAGCCCACTGTGCTCATGCCCACAAAATGAGGAGAAGCTTTTTCAAAGGACAAAGGTATTGTTATGCCAGGCCTTGTTCCCTTATTTGAGTGAGCTGGAGGTTTGTGCAAGTTTTTTACTGAAATGCAGGTTTTTCCATCTGTGTAGCCAGGGGCATGTCCCTCGGCACAGCACCCTGTGCTAGTTCCCTTATTCGTGCCTGCAGCTTGATTTCCCCACACCCCAGGCTGCTTTTATTTTATGTGAGGGTGAGGCACTGACCCATGGGCTGGGGACTTTCCAAGGACTAAGACTCCTCTCTGGAGTAGAGACTGTAACTGCTGTTAGGGGGATTGGGCAATGCTTTTTTTTTTTTTTCCCCTACTTCCTGCTACAAAGGGGCATTGTGTGGGGAAGAGCAGCTAGGATTTCTCCTGGGGTTGGTTTGAGGATTCTGGAAGAAAGGCACATCCATGTGTGGTTTTATTTGGATTACTATTTGGTGCTTGTTAGCCTCTAGGGAGAGGAGACAATTTGGGTTATAGGATTGTGTGTGCAAGCCCCAAATGTTAACATAAAGCATATAGGGAAAAGAGGTTTTAGCAGGGGAGCTAACCAGGTCCAAAACCAAGACTGGAATTTATTAAAAAGGGATTGTAGCCAACTGGGACTAGAGTTTGCACTTTCCCTTAATTTGTTAATGACTTTAATTTGGTTTTTAAGCACTTGTAAATCTTTCTCTGCCTGACTGTAAGTGTTGATCCAGAAGCAGCATGTTTTAGTTAAGGGTGCATAGGCGCCCCCTACTTCAGCTGTAAGGACACAGTGTGTCTATTTTGCATGACAGCTGAGGCTAGCGAATTGACGGACTGTTGTGCTACACCACCTTCCACCCTTGTTGCAATGTGACAGAAAGATTAAACACTGATTTTCTTAGAAGGGGAATACCACCAAACCAAGATAGGCCTTTGGTTATTGCATGTCCTATTGCTGGTTTTTCTAATACAGGATTGTCACGTGCATGTCCTTTTTAGTTTTTTCTTTTAGTTAAATCTGCATATGATGGCATAGAAATAAGTGATCTTCTGTTCTGGAATGTGCAAGAGAATGCACTTTCCAGAAAAGAGGCCAAATTAGGGATGTTACCTGACGATGCTACCATGTTAGTAGGGTTTAAATAGAACACACTGGGGACCACTGCCACCATAGTGCATGTTCCTGTCCGGTGCCTGGGGAGGATTAAGTGTAGCCAGGAGCCATAGAGAAAGTAAAGCCGTGTCCCCTGAAGGGATGGTTTCATGTCGTGGTTTATGAGGGTTTCAGCTAGATTTAGTCCAGGCCTTGTTGGGTTGCCTTCCCTATATCTAATGGGAGTATCTTTAGGATAAGGATATCCATTCTTAGTATCCTTATCCACAGTACCACTTGGAACTTTACATGCTGGATGGGAAGAATCTTTTTGGCAAATAGAGTTTTGAAAAATTAGAGAAACAATATGCCCTGGCCAGTATCTTAGACAACCCTCCTTACAGGGTCTATTGGTTTAGTCACCCGTTAGTCCACAAATTTGCAGGTAACTTCCATTAAATATTTTATTATTATTTTTGAGGCAGAGTCTCACTCTGCTGCCCAGGCTGGAGTGCAGTGGTGTGATCTTGGCTCACTGCAACTTCTGCCTCCTGGGTTCAAGCAGTTCTCCTGCCTCAGCCTCCTGAGTAGCTGGGATTACAGGCACATGCCACCAGAGCTGGGTTTGTTTTTTTTTTTGTATTTATAGTAGAGACAGGGTTTCACCATGTTGGTCTCGAACTCCTGACCTCATTATCCACCTGCCTTAGCCTCCCAAAGTGCTGTGATCACAGGTGTGAGCCACTGTGCCCAAACTACTTCCATTAAATATTACACAGGGTCTGGGATTTCATGTGTGGATATCTTTGGGAGGAACTGGATTACTTTGTTTTCATACTGCTGATAAAGGCATATCTGAAACTGGGAACAACAGCAACAAAAAGAGATTTAATTGGACTTACATTTCCACATGGCTGGGGAGGGAGGCAAAAGGCACTTCTTTTTTTTTTTTTTTTTTTGAGACGGAGTTTCACTTTTGTTACCCAGGCTGGAGTGCAATGGCGCGATCTTGGCTCACCGCAACCTCCGCCTCCGGGGTTCAGGCAATTCTCCTGCCTCAGCCTCCTGAGTAGCTGGGATTACAGGCACGCGCCACCATGCCCAGCTAATTTTTTGTATTTTTAGTAGAGACGGGGTTTCACCATGTTGACCAGGATGGTCTCAATCTCTTGACCTTGTGATCCACCTGCCTCGGCCTCCCAAAGTGCTGGGGTTACAGGCGTGAGCCAACGCGCCTGGCCTAAAGGCACTTCTTATATGGTGGCAGCAAGAAAAAATGAGGAAGAAGCAAAAGCAGAAACCTCTGATAAACCCATCAGATCTCAAGAGACTTATTCACTATCGTGAGACTAGCACAGCCCCCGATTCAGTTACCCGCCCCCCCCACCACCACCATGTCCCTCCCACAACACATGGGAATTCTGGGAGACATAATTCAAGTTGAGATTTGGGTGGGGACACAGCCCAACCATATCATTCTGTCTCTGGCCCCTCCAAATCTCATATCCTCACATTTCAAAACCAATCATGCCTTCCCAACAGTCCCCAAAGTCTTAACTGATTTCAGCATTAACTCAAAAGTCCACAGTCCAAGGTCTCATCAGAGACATGGCAAGTCCCTTCTGCCTATGAGCCTGTAAAATGAAAACAAACTAGTTACTTCCTAGATAAAATGGGGTACAGGTATTGAGTAAATACAGCCACTCCAAATGGGAGAAATTGGCCAAAACAAAGGGGTTACAGGCCCATGCAAGTCAGAAATCCAGTGGGGCAGTCAAATATTTAGGCTCTAAAATGATCTCCTTTGACTTCAGGTCTCACATCCAGGTCACGCTGATGCAAGAGGTGGGTTCCCATGGTCTTGGGCAGCTCTGCCCCTGTGGTTCTGCAGGGTACAGGCTCCCTCCCAGCTGCTTTAATAGTCTGGCAGTTAGTGTCTCTGTTTTTCCAGGCACATGGTGCAAACTGTCAGCGGATCTACCATTCTGGGGTCTGGAAGATGGTGGCCCTCGTCTCACAGTTCCACTAGGCAGTGCCCCAGTAGGGACTCTGTGTGGGGGCTCCAACCCCACACTTCCCTTCTGCACTGCCCTAGCAGAGGTTCTCCATGAGGGCCCTGCCCCTACAGCAAACTTGTGTCTGGGCATCCAGGCATTTCCATACATATTCTGAAATCTAGGCAGAGGTTCCCAAACCTCAGTTCGTGACTTCTGTGCACTTGCAGGCTCACCACCACGTGGAAACTGCCCAGGTTTGTGGCTTCCAGCCTCTGAAGCCACAGCCTGAGCTGTGTGTTGGCCCCTTTGTGCCACAGCTGGAGTGGCTGACACTCAGGTCAGCAAGTCCACAGGCTGTACACAGCACAGGGACTCTTGGCCCAGCCTGCAAAACCATTTTTCCTCCTAAAATTCTGGGTCTGCGATGGGAGGGGCCGCCATGAAGACCTATGACGTGTCCAGGGACATTTTCCCCATTGTCTTGGGGACTAACATTCACTCCTTGTTACTTATGCAAATTTCTGCAGCCAGCTTGAATTTCTTCTCAAAAAATAGATTTTTCTTTTCTACTTCATCAAGTTACAAATTTTCTGAACTTTTATGCTCTATTTCCGTTTTAAAACAAAATGCTTTTAACAGCATCTGTCACTTTTTGAATGCTTCGCTGCATAGTAATTTCTTCTGCCAGATACCCTAAATCATCTCTCTCGAGTTAATAGTTCCACAATTTTCTAGAATGGGGGGAAATGCCACCAGTCTCTTTGCTAAAACATAACAAGAGTCACCTTTGCTCCAGTTCCCAACAAATTCCTCATCTTCATCTGAGACCACCTCAGCCTGAATTTTATTGTCCATATTGCTATCAGAATTTTGGACAAAGCCGTTCAACAAGCCTCTAGACAGTCCCAAACTTGTCTACAATTTCCTGACTTCTCCTGAGCTCTTTAAACTGTTCCAACCTCTGCCTGTTATCCAGTTCCAAAGTCACTTCCACATTTTCAGGCATCTTCTCAGCAACACCCACTCTACTGGTACCGATTTACTGCATTAGTTTGTTTTCATTATGCTGATAAAGACATACCAAAACTAGGAACAAGAAAAGGTTTAGTCGGACTTACACTTCCACATGGCTGGGAGGTCTCAAAATTATGGTGGGAGGCAAAAGGCACTTCTCACATGGCAGCAGCAAGTGAAATGGAGGAAGAAAAACAGAAACTCCTGATAAACCCATCAGATTTCAAGAGACTTTATCATGAGAATAGCATGGGAAAGACTGGCCCCCATAATTCAAGTACCTCCCCCTGGGTCCCTCCCACAACACGTAGGAATTCTGGGCAGTACAATTCAAGTGAAGATTTCTGTGGACGCAGCCAAACCCGTATCAAGGATCATATGTTATTTATTACCTGATAATAAGGTTGGCAAGGGTTGGCATTTCTGCCCAGGGATAGCTATTCCCATTGGGAATTCCACCTACGAGGTCTGGCTAGATTGTTAACATTTTCTATAGTCTCTCCCAGTGTCTGGTGTCACCCGTTGCTTCTTAGTCTCCAGATCTCTGTACTCTTAGCAATTATGAGCATACTTTTGCAATATTTGAGGTTTCCCAAGTACGGTTCTTTCCCTCTGCTTTTAAAGCAGAAGAAGGCATTTGCTATCTTATTAACTTTACCTAGTCTAAGGGTGTGAGTCTTACCCTCAGGGGATGTGCAGTGTTTTTTGGGTTGCATTAAAAATGCTCCCATACCATGTTTTGTTTGTATCTATTAAGTTTTTAATGGCTAAACCCAGCAGGGGTAACCCCAAGGTAGTGATATGGTTTGGATGTGTTCCCACCCAAATCTCATCTTGAATTGTCACAACTCCCAGGTGTCATGGGAGGAACCTGGTGGAGCTGACTGAATTGTGGGGGCGGGTCTTTCCTGCCCTGTTCTCATGATAGTGAATGAGTCTCAGGCAATCTGATGGCTATAAAAACGGGAGTTTCCAGCACAAGCTCTCTCTTCGCCTGCCATCATCCACGTAGTACGTGTTGTGTTCCTCCTTATTTCCTTGAGGTTTGCACCACTGTTTATTTACAATCATGTTCAGGTTCTCCAGTTTCCTCTGGGAGGAAAGTGGGTGGCTTTGGACAAGGACAGGACTTTAAGTGAACTGCAGGTTTTTCCAGCAGCAAAGCTTGATATTTGAGGAGGTGATTATCTGTTAGCCAGATACTTCCTTTAGAGAATAGCAGTGTGGCTACATTATAGGGTGTGTAAACAGGTTATTCCTCATAGTCAACTCAACCATGCAATTGCAACTGCTCAGAGGCAAGCTGGCCATTTTTTAGCCACCAGGTTAAGCTTTTTTCTTAGGTAACCAAGTGGCTGCTGGGCTGGACCTTGGGCCTAAGTTAAAACTCCCAAGGCTATTCTCTTTTTGAGACATAAAGATTAAATGCCTCCCCTATGGGAAGACTGAGTGTGGGTGCTTTAAGTAAGGGTTGCTTTAGCTGATTAAAGGCCTTTTGAGTCTCAGGTTTTTAATTTAGGGAGTGAGTTTTAGCTGCTTGAGTTTCTTTTATAAGGTGATATAAAGGGTGAGCCATTACTTACCCAGGTATTTACAATTTACAAACACCTGTAATGCTCAAAAATCCTCCTAGCTCTTTGAGTGTCTGGGAATGGTAAAGGGGGAAATAGTCTTAATTATCTTCTCACCTAATGTTCTGGTTCTTTCTGACAAGACTAGACCTAGGTACCTCACTGAAGTTTGACAGAGGTGAGCATTTGATAGGGAAATTTTATATCCTCTACCTGCTAGAAAATTAAAAAGAACTTTAGTGTTTTCTTGAGAACCCCCTCAGTTGGGGCACAGAGGAGAATATAATCTACATATTGTAAAACTTTAACCTGAGGATGAGAAAACTCAGGTTTTCGATAATGTTTGCCCAAACAGGTGCGGGCTGTTTTGGAATCCTTGAGGCAGTACTGTTCAGGTTAACTAGTTAGCCTGGTTGGAGGGATGTTTTTATAGCAAACAAGTATTGGGAGTTAGGGTGCAATGGTATTAAAAAAAAAAAGGCATTCTTTAGGTTTAAAACTGTGAAATCATTTAGTTCCCTCATGCAGTTGAGATAGCGAAGTATAAAGATTGGGAACCACTGGATGGATTGGAACTGTAGCTTTATTAATGGGATGGAGGTTCTGAACTAGCCTCCATTCCCCACTGGATTTCTGTGCCCCTAATATTAGGGTTTTGCAACACTCAAGAAGGTTTTGTGCTTTTAAATTATTAATGATGGCTTTAAGGTTTTGTTTTTTCAGCCTTTGGCTTTAGGGGGTACTGCTTTTGGTTAGGGAAGGTGAATTTTTTAAAGACCCCATTAAGAGTGAACATGATTGCTAAGACGGTGAAATTTTTAAGGTGAATTTGGATCAGTATAGTGCTTGTAGCCTGGCCAGTTTTCCCTTGATTTGCCCACACCTCTGGGTTAATATTGGTTTACTAAGGGGAGGACGGAGTTTGTTCTGGAGCCATGAGGAAGGTGGCTCCCATAAGAGCTAGATTATCTTTACCTAGTAAAGGGGTAGGACTTTTAGGCATGATTAAAAACGTGTGAGTAAATAACAAGTTCCCCCAGCTGCAACTCAGAAGCTGTGAAAAATATTGGATTAAGGGCTTTCCCAAGACACTCATCATGGTTGTGCTATGGGAGGAAAGAAGGAATGGATTGGAGAACAGAGGCTGGCTCCAGTGTTTAGAAGGAAGTTTACCTTCCTCCCTTCTACCTTCAGAATTACCCAGGGCTCCTGAATAGTAATGTCAGTTTGAACCACTGGAGCCGGGGAATTAATCCCCGGGACTTGTTAGTCCTGCTGGACCATTTGGGAAACTGGTTCTGGACCCAGTGAGCTGTCTCTGGGAACAGCTGGACTTCCAGTGGTTTCCACCACAGCTAGACAGGGTTGACATGGCTTCTTCTTGATGTCTGGGCAATCCCTTTTGAAATGCCCTGGTTTGCTACATTGGTAGCAATTAGCAGATGCACATTGGGGATTCTGGATTTTACAGGCCTGTAATGCAGCTGCTAGAGCCTCTGTTTTTTTGTTGTTGTTGTTTTGTTTTTTAATAGTTCCTCTTCTCCAGGGCCGCCTCCAGGTTTTTTATTGTGAAAGACTGAAGTAGCCACTTTACAGAGGTTCTTTAAAGTACTATTTGGACCTGTGGCCCGTTTTCTTTTTATATTAGGAACTGCCTGAGTAATAATCTTTTTTTTTTTTTTTTTGAGATGGAGTTTCGCTCGTTACCCAGGCTGGAGTGCAATGGCATGATCTCAGCTCACTGCAACCTCCGCCTCCTGGGTTCAGGCAATTCTCCTGCCTCAGCCTCTCGAGTAGCTGGGACTGCAGGTATGCACCACCATGCCCAGCTAATTTTTTGTACTTTTTAGTAGAGACGGGGTTTCACCATGTTGACCAGGATGGTCTCAATCTCTTGACCTTGTGATCCACCTGCCTCAGCCTCCCAAAGCACTGGGATTACAGGCATGAGCCACCGCACCCACCATAAATTTGTTTTTTAAGATTAACTGTCCCTTAACATAATCAGGAGATTGGGAGGTGTTTTTTAAGCATTTTAGTATGCACATCAGAAAGTGTTTTTCTCCCTATTCATTTATAGAATTGTTGGGATTCCAATTGGGATTTTCAAGGGGTACTGCCTCCCTTCTTATTGGGAATGGAGGTTTTGCTATCAGTGCACCTTTTTCTTTTAGACTTCTTCCTTTAAAGACTTTTAGACTAGCTATATGTTTCTGCTGCCTGTAAGGCTGCCTTTTTTTTTTTTAACTGTTAGGGTTTGGATTAAAAGTAGCATATCATTTTTTTTTTTTTTTTTGAGACGGAGTTTCGCTCTTGTTACCCAGGCTGGAGTGCAATGGCGCGATCTCGGCTCACCGCAACCTCCGCCTCCTGGGTTCAGGCAATTCTCCCGCCTCAGCCTCCCGAGTAGCTGGGATTACAGGCACGCGCCACCGGGCCCAGCTAATTTTTTTATCTTTAGTAGAGACGGGGTTTCA
>CM052661.1:108715798-108735458 GCA_028533165.1 Leontopithecus rosalia
TCCTCCCCCCCCCAAAAAAAAAAAAAAAGAAATTCTGGCCGGGCCGGGCGTGGTGGCTCACGCCTGTAATCCAAGCACTTTGGAGGCCAAGGCAGGTGGATCACCTAAGGTCAGGAGTTCAAGACCAGCCTGACCAACATGGTGAAAGCCCGTCTTTTAAAAAAATTTTTTTTTAATAAATAAATTCTGGCCGGGTATATGCAAAATACTGTGGCAAATTGTCTTGCAAATTTTTATTTTTTTTGAGATGGAGTTTCGCTCTTGTTACCCAGGCTGGAGTACAATGGTGGGATCTCAACTCACTGCAACCTCCGCCTCCTGGGTTCAAGCAATTCTCCTGCCTCAGCCTCCCGAGTAGCTGGGACTACAGGCGCACGCCACTATGCCCAGCTAATTTTTGTATTTTTAATAGAGATGGGGTTTTACTTTGTTGACCAGGATGGTCTCAACCTCTTGACCTTGTGATCCACCCGCCTCGGCCTCCCAGAGTGCTGGGATTACAGGCGTGAGCCACTGCACCCGGCCCTGTCTTGCAAATATTTAACCAAGTGGACCACTAGAACTAAAGCAGATTCTAAGTTACAATGACCTAAATGGGGATCTTTTCAGATGCCCAAATTAGTGTACCTGAGAACTAGGATGGAAAATGCCCACACAACAAATAAGCGACCAGAATGGGAGAGTTCTTTCCAGTGGCATACAGAGAGTAGCAAAAGGATGAAGACTGCCTCGTTCCTCTATAGGAGGCACACAAGCAACCTAGAAGTGCTCATCAAGACCTCTCTCACCTTTTACCTCTCTTAAAGAAATCCTCCAAATAACACGCAACCTAGAAGTGCTCATCAAGACCTCTCTCACCTCAACCCTCTTAAAGAATCCTCCAAACCCCTTACTTTGCACTTGGCTACTCCACCTACACTCCCACTCCACCCTGACTCCTCCCAACTTCCCCAGACCAGATCTGTCCCTCTTTTCTCCTTCATGTCTAACACTCGCTCAACAAAAGGCAGTCAGGAATCTGACTTTTAAGACACCATCTGCTGATGATTCCTTGACAGCCCCAGTGGCCGTGTCTCATCTGGAAGATGTGTAAAAGGGGGATCCTATAGGGACTTCTCTCTCACTCACCCCATTTCAGGAACAACTGGTAACAGGTAGGGAAACCCCAGCCATTATCTACCAACCTTGGTCAAAGGCTGAATTATGAGGCATAAAGAATTTCCTGACTCCCATAAAGATCCAATCAGGTTTGCCCAAGAACTTGAGCTCATTATCAGAACCTATGACCCAGGTCATTCAAACCTTTATCAGCCAGTTCACATGTTGGTCTGAGAAGTTAAAGCTAAAGAATGGCTAGAAAAAGTACAATGGGGCTGAGTTCGGTAATCCCAGCACTTTGGGAGGCCGAGGTGGGTGGATCACGAGGTGAAGAGATCGAGACCATCCCGGCCAACATGGTGAAAACCCGTCTCTCCTAAAAAGGCAAAAATTAGCTGGGCATGGTGGCATGCGCCTGTAGTCCCAGCTACTCAGGAGGCTGAGGTAGAAGAATCACTTGAACCCAGGAGGCGGAGGTTACAGTGAACCGAGATCATGCCACTGCACTCCAGCCTGGTGACAGAGCGAGACTCTGTCTCAAAAAAAGAAAGAAAGAAAAAGAAAAAAAGCACAATGGTCAGAGCCTATAACAGATTTGACCCCTGAAGGCCCAATAGAGCCACAACAACCAGCCCCCAACATCCAGAAGACAGATGTAAAGCCCCATGGGAATGAGCAGTGACTCTGTTAAATACTGTTTCAGCAATGCTGCCAGAACCCAAAAGATCAGTTTTAGATTATTTCACACGTTTTGATAAAACTTTTAGACAATATTCTGGGATATCAGCTGATTGCACTGAAAACAATAAAAATTATATATTATTAAATGCAAATTTCTCAAACAGACTAGATGATGATTTAGCTACCCTGAAAAATGCCACAGAATAAACTGGGCCACAGAAAGAACTACTGAACTAGTTAACTTAGCTGACCAATTATCTCACCCTATGATAAAAAAAGAAAAGCAGAAGATTGCTGGAGTTATACATGTACAGCTAAAGCAGTTAACTTCTCAAACTTCTCAGCCCCAGAAAGATTTTCAGCTTTCTGTCTGAGAATCCTTCCCTCCCAGGCTATTGCTATTGTAAAAGACCAGGACACCTTAAAAGGGATTGCCTTAGGCTGAAATAAAAGGGAGGGAATGCTCCCAGGAAGTGCCGGAGTTTCATCTCCAAATATTCTACCGTGACAAAAAAATTGGGAGAGATTAATACAAACCGTGAACGTACAGCTGCCTTTATTGACACAGACGTGACTACATCTCTGGTAATTCTCAGCTTATTTAGAAACCCCATTCCTCAGGGTAATAAAAAAGTTAACATGGTGGGTGTGTCTAATAAAACAATCTTATGTTTTAAATCCAAACCTGTACCTTCCCATTTCATTGGGTTCAGCTCCCCCACCACAGGCTCTAAGTGTGACGTGCTCTGTAGGTCCCATATGTTTCTTACGTGCCCTGCAGCCCTTGTCAAGCTTTTGGGCCATGATCTCCTCAACATCCATAATGCCATTATCTCTTTTTCATCAAAAGGTGAAATTTTTTTTTTGTTTGTTTTTTTGAGACGGAGTTTCGCTCTTGTTACCCAGGCTGGAGTGCAATGGCCCGATCTTGGCTCACCGCAACCTCCGCCTCCTGGGTTCAGGCAATTCTCCTGCCTCAGCCTCCCGAGTAGCTGGGATGACAGGCACGCGCCACCGGGCCCAGCTAATTTTTTGTATCTTTAGTAGAGACGGGGTTTCACTATGTTGACCAGGATGGTCTCGATCTGTTGACCTCGTGATCCACCCGCCTCGGCCTCCCAAAGTGCTGGGATTACAGGCTTGAGCCACCACGCCCGGCCCAAAAGGTGAAATTTTTAAAGAACTGGAGCTGCAGGACCAAAAAGAAAAAGAAATTTTAAAATGTCCCAACAATATACCACAATTTAGTACTAGTAATGTTAAAACATCACCTTGTCACCAGGAAAATGAAAAGGAGAGAGAGGAGGAAATATTAGGGAGAAAAGAAGACATTCATATAAAAAGTAGGAAACAAAATTCCTTTTAGCTTCCCCAATTTTCCTGTTAACATCAGAAGCAGAACACTTGCTCCAGGAAGTCCCTTTCCACTTATGGTCTCAGTGAAATACAGATACAGGGAAAATGTTCTCAGCCACTACAATAAAGGTAGAGAGAAACCTGAAGAAACCCCTACCCAAACTTAACATCCTCTACAGCAGGAAGCCATAGACGGAATCGCCCCTATCTTACAAGATTATCTGAAAAGGGAACTCAGTATTCCCTGCATGAGTCCCTGCAACAGCCCTATATTCCGAGTAAAGAAGCCAAGTGGGAGAGGACGGAGATTTGTGCAGGACTTGAGGGCACTAAGTAGGATCACGATACCCAGACACCCACATATCCTTCTATCAGCTCTGCCCACCACCAGCCAGTGTTTCAGCTGCAGATCTCTGCAGTGCCTTCTTCAGTACCCCTGTAGATCCAGACAGCCAGTATTGATTTGCCTTTACTTGGAAAGAACGGCAACAAATGTGGACTGTAATGGCCCCAGGGTATACAGAAAGTCCCACTTACTTTTCCCAAATACTAAAAGCTGATTTAGAGGATTTAATTTCTCCCCAGGACTCGACACTCATTCAGTAGGTAGATGCCCTTCTCCTTTGTTCAGACACGCTATCTTCCCCCCAGGAAGATAGTCTATACTCAAACAGCCACCAAGGGACACAAAGTGTCCAAACACAAACTTCACCTTTGCTAACTACAAGTTAAGTATTGGGGGCGTATTGTCTCAGTCAAAAGACTGAGTGTTAACCGTGACAGAGTGAGCGGAATTTCAGAATTTTAGCTTTCCCAATGCCTGTCACTAACAAACAACTTAGAGGATTTTGGGTCCTGGCTTGCTATTGCAGAAACTGGATACCAAATGTCTTCCTTACGACTCAACCTCTGTAGGCGTACCTGAAAAATGAACAACCTGATCCCATCTTGTGGACTCCTGAGGGACAATCAGCTGTACAACAAATAAAGGAAATTCTGACTAATGCCCCAGCCTTAGGGCACCCAAACTACAAATTGCCTTTCTCCCTTTTCATACACGAAACTGGACGTACTGCATCCAGGGTACTGATCCGGAAACACGGTGATCATCAGAGAACTACAAGCTATTGTAGCCAATACCTGCACCCTATGGCTCGAGGGCTGCCTCCTTGGGTGAGAGCAATAGCAACGATGGCCCGTCTGCTGAAAACATAATTATGGGCTCCCCGCTTACCATTTTTGTGCCATATTCTCTTGAGACCCTGCTAAACTCTCATCATACTCAATATCTGTCAACTGGTTAGCCTCTTATTAGATTTTGCTTTTACCATCTTCCAATATTACTATTGCCCACTGTAATAATCCTAATCTGGCCACTCTCTTGCCAGGCCCTTTTGACAAGACCCCTCATGACTGTGTTCTGATGACTGACTGACTTCTCACCCCCAGGACAGACCTACAAGAGATGCCACTGGATAATGCTAAAATAGAATGGTATACAGATGGGTCTTATTTAAGAGGAGAGGATGGAAATTTTAGAGCAGGATATGCTGAGGTTTCCTTACTACAGGTGATTGAAACCTGTCCTCTTCCCCAAGCCAGATCTTCTCAAGTGGCTGAATTGATTGCCCTGATCCATTTGTATTGTGTCAATTGGCAAAATACAAAGTTGCAAACATTTACACTGACAGCTGCTATGCTTTTGGAGTTCACATGACTTTGGGATGCTATAGCAAGACAGAGGATATTTTACCTCCTCCAGGCAACCCATAAAAAATGTCCAACATGTGTCAGAGCTGTTAGAAGCTATTCTAAAACCAAAACGTTTGACAATTATAAAAATCCCAGCCACCCAAAATCAGACCCCACAGAAAGGGTGAGCAATTGGCTAATGCTACAGCTAGAAGAGCAGCACCAGAGCCATCAGCCCCAATCCAGGAAATGGCCATAAAACCCCAAACACTTAGAAACACATTGAAAAAACCCAGAGCATAGCTCCTACCAAAGAGAAATCTACTTGAAACGGGGATACTTTTCTCCCAACACTGAAATATAGTGTGGACCTAATAATAATAAACCCATTATTCCAATGGGATGCCAGGTGTCCCTTATGGAATACGTTCATAATCTCACCCATTATAATGCAGATAAAGTGATATCCCGGTATAGACAGTATTACTGGAAACCATCCTTCACAGTGGCATAAAAGATTTACTCTTGATATATTATTTGTCTCAAATACAACCCAGGAAAGCCCCTCCATGGGGCCTAGTCATTTTCCGCTTCCAGCTGGACCTCTTGAGGTAGGCAGCTTGATTTTGTTCAGCTGCCATCATCTCAAGATTACAAGTCTGTTTTAGTTATGGTCTGCATGTTTTCCCCTTGGGCTGAAGCTTCTTCCTGCAGGCAGGTAACAGCCATGGCAGTTGGAAAAATCCTACTAGAAAAAATGATCCCCCATGGCAAGTGACGTGAACTTCACATGACAGGGGAATTCACTTTACTGGCTAGGTTATCCAAAATATTTGTAAAACTTGGCCCATATTTTAACATTTCAATTTTGCCTACCATCCCCAATCCTCAGGCCTAGTGGAGAACCACAACTGGCTAAATTCACCTCCAGGCACTTCACCTCCCCTGGCCCAAAGCACTCCCCTAGTGCTGCGTACACTCCAATCTGCCCCTTTTGGAAAGCAACTGTGTCCTTAACAAATAATAATGGGAAGACCCATATGTATGGGAACAAACATAATCAACCCAATTTTTCTCAAGGGAGATATATTGCAATATCGTGAGGGACTGATCACCTTAAAAAAAAGACAAGATTTGGTGAAGAATTCCTTTCACAGTGTGCTCCATGAAGATAAGGTGCCTGGTCATAATCTGCAACCTGGAGATTTTGTCTATTGGAAAATACATCTAATAAAGGATTCCATTCAGCCCCAGTGGAAGGGCCCATACCCATTACTACTGACCAATCTATGTGCCACAAAATTAGAGGGTGCAGATTTATGGATTTACATCTCTCATCTTAAAAAGGTACAACCTCTTGAGTGAACTGTAACTCCTACTAAAGACCTTCACCTCTAGTTCACTAAACATTGACCTTCAACCCAGGATTAGAAGCAGACAACAGCTGCTGTAGCCTATTTAAATCCAAGACACAGGACCAGGCCTGTACACAAAGAAATGCCCATGTTTATTGTACAATAACCATTACAATTATTGTCCTTTATATACTGGCATCTGCTGTCTCATAAAGAACAGGGCACTTGCCTTGTCTGATTTAACACCCTTTAGTAACTAAGATGAATTTCACAACCTTGCTATTATTAGTCATGTATCCCTAACCTTCTTGCCACCCACTGATGCCCACGAAACAAACCTGTTTCTGTAACAGGCTCAGGATTATGCAGACAGATTATAAAAGAACACCTGCTGGATATTTGGACTCATGACTCTTTCCAGTGGCTCTGGCCTGCTATGGTGGGTATCCTCCTTCCAAGGTCAGTACTGGATAGAATACCAAAAATTTATTACATCACAGAAACGGTCTGGTATTCTTAGTGCTCGCATAACAAAAGACCGTATCTATGACTGGCCCATTAAAAACACCCTTGGCCAGGTGCAGTGGCTCACAACTGTAATCCTAACACTTTGAGAAGCCAAGGTGGGTGGATCATTTTAGATCAGGAATTTCAGACCAGCCTGGTCAACATGGTGAAACCCCGTATCTATTAAAGAAACAAAAATCAGCCAGGTGTGGTGGTGCGCACCTGTAATCCCAGCTAATTGGCAGGCTAAGGCAGGAGAATTACTTGAACCCGGGAAGCAGAGGTTGCAGTGAGCCGAGATCATGCCCCTGCACTCCAGCCTGAGCGATGGAGTGAGATTTCGTCTCAAAATAAATAAATACACTCTTAAGAACAAGGGACATGGGAAAAGGTTTTCAATGGAAAGGACCAGCTCATTAGCTCTCACTTTAGCATCCCCACCAACTAAAACAGAAAGTGGCAACCATGCCCCAAACAACGGCCCTTTTAAAATGGAATAATGCAAACTTGGGATAGATTTACATGGCTCACCCCTTCATTTGGCCAACTCAGCCAAAATGCTCCTTTGTGCTGGGACCAAACAAATCACCACCCAGGACCTATGGCCAAACAGTAGGAGAGATACGGGGTGGATACCTGGAGAATGTTGTGACCACATTATCATATTACGACACTGACTGGCTTGCCACCGATTGGGTGCAGCGGCCAAGTATTTATTGGCTTGCTCCAAATGGGACATACTGGCTATGTGGCACTGACTTACGGCTGTGGTCCCCTCCAGGGTGGCTGGGATGATGCTCCCTAGGTTATGCTTGGGTCCAAGGATGATTAATTCAGACCCTGCCAAAACCAGCAAACCTTTTTCATTTACAATCTTGTTGGACACATTCAGCATTCCAATGGTGTGATCATTTAGCTTCAATCTCTGTAGCACAAATAGGTATTGAAGATGTTATATACATAGCATATAGAAGCCTTAACAAATTACACCCCAAAGGCCCTGAATGATGGCAACATGAGCATCTCTTTGCTGAACCATGGGGTCATGCTTTGAGGAAAGCTGTGCTGCAAAATCGTGTGTGGGTTACCCCCACGTAGGTACTGAGGAAGGAAAGCTAAGCAGAATCCCGGCGTAATTAAGGCCTGAAGAATATCTGTTATTTCCTTCTATGTAATTATATTAGTTTACAGAATTAGGGCTTGGAGACTATCTCAGTTTATAGTGTTACTACTTAGTTATTTCCCTTTATATAAAATCCTCTATATATAATCATGTTAGTTCACAGAGTGGAGGCTTAAAGAAAATCTTACCACTCATTTACTTCCATATATATGTGTATGTGTGTGTGTGTGTGTGTGTGTGTGTGTGTGTGTATCTTAGTTCATTATTGGAGGAATGTCTAGAGTAGAAACAGTACAGAGCATGAATTAAGGGAAAACAGTTATAACAGGACAAGAACCCATGGCCCAGGCGGCAGCGTTCAGTACCCTAAAGATATCCGCTGTATGGCAGGCTTGGGGCAACAGCCATTCCTTCTGATAAAGGAGTTGTAGGACCTTGCTCCAGTTCTTGTGGAAGGCTGCCCTCAGACCAGCAATTGCACCTTGGTGACTGTGAACTTTATCGGCTCTTGTTACTGTGCTGCTTGAAAAGCATTCCCCTATAGAACTCATTGGAAGCTGCCAGCAGGTGGTGTAGACCCTGACAGTTCTGTCTCTGCTGTGTGACTTAAAGCATCCTCCTGTATTCTTAGTAGCTTGCCCATAGATAGAGATATTGCACACTGCACCCTCTTCACTGCGCACGACCCACCTCCATACCTCGGTGACCTAATGGGAGTGGACCCCTTACTGCACATGGCCCTTGCCTCGATGACATAATGGGAACCGGCCCCTTGCTGTGCACTGTCCACCTCCCAGCCTAGGTGACCTAATGGGGGTGGACCCATTGTTTTATTGCTCACGACCCTATCACTATCCTTAAAGATGATTTCGCTCACTGCCCTGCCCCCAACCTACACATAATAAATACTCATGCTTCTGGACATTCGGGGCCTGGCCTGACTCTGCTTATAGGTGGTGTGGCCCCGAGCCCAGCTGCGTTTTCCTGGTACTTCTGTGTCCTCTTTATTTCTCAGATCCTGTGCCTCAGCACAGCATAAGGGATACCCCACGACCCTGTGGGCCATCAACTCTACACTAAATAAGATGGCTACGAGACGAAAGCCTACACCCTCCCCAATATTTTCCCCACAGGAAATTCTGGTGAGCTGTTAAAACTTCACCCTGGTGGCCGGGCATAGCAGCTCACGCCTGTAATCCCAGCACTTTGGACGGCTGAGGCGGGCAGATCACTTGAGGTCAGGAGTTTGAGACCAGCCTGGCCAACATGGGGAAATCCCATTTCTATTAAAAATACAAAAATTAATTCCACCTACTCGGGAGGCTGAGGCAGGACAACTGTTTGAACCTAGAAGGCAGAGGGTGCCCTAAATGGAGATCACACCACTGCCCTCCAGCCTGGATGACAGTAAAACACCATTTCAAAAAACTAGAAACAAAAAATAAAACTTCACCATGGCAATGCAAATTGATAGCTTATTTTAACACATGCAGTCACCCTAGCCCATCAGATTGTTCCGCGCCCCCATTTCGCCTGTGTTATCTTACATAAAATGCAGATTCCCCACATTTCTCTTCTGCCCTGAAAACTCTGCTTCTCAATAGTCCGCCCTTTCCCTTTTAAATCTGGAGCCCTCAAAATCATCTTTGGAGAAAAGCACAGACCTGTTATCCCGGGCACGTCCTTAACTTTGGCAAACATATTTCCTAAACTGATTGAGACTTGTCTCATCATTTTCGACTGACCCATACACACACACACACACGTATATAGACATGCGCACACGCACATGCGCACACACACGCGGACGTGTCTCACACCACAGCAGCCGCCTCGGGGCGTCGCAGCCCACGCACCCCAGCGCTGCGGCCGCGCTCACTTCTCCGTCCACACCTGGGGGAGCGGCCTCCCCGCTGGGCCGCGCTGGCTCCGGAGCGGCGGACGGCGCTGGGCCGCCTCTGGGGTCTTCCTCTGGGTGCCTGCGGAGGCCGCGCAGGAGCAACCCCGGCGGGACCAGCGGCGGAAACAGACGGACGCCTCGCAGCCTCCCGCCCACAGCGGCCCTGCCCGTCTCCAGCTCCGCCGCCTTCGTTGCTGGCGCCGCACCCGCCCACGGCAGTTCCCTGCTTTCAACCCGTGTTCCCTGGCTCCGCGGTGCCGCAGCCGGACGGTTCTCGCGTTTTCCCGCGGGGCGCACTCTCCGCGCAAACCACGCGGCCTCCCCACGCCCCGCCCTCCCCTGACCCGCCCCGCCCCCTTTGCCGCCCGCTCCCAGTCTCCGGCCTAGCGCGGGTCGCCCCGCCCGCCTCGCCCCAGTCGTCTTGTCGCGTCGCCCCGCCCCGCCCCCCGCGCCCGTAACCCCCCCGTGCTCGCAACCCTCCCCGCGCCGCGTGCGGACTCCCAGCCAGCGCACGGCCCACAGGGTGTCGTCTTCGCCCCGCCCATTAACCGCCCACCTCGCGTCATCCTCACCCCGCCCACCCGCCGCCCGCCTCGCGTCAGTCCCCGCCCTCTTCCGTCGTCGCCCCGCCTCGCGTCAGTCCCCGCCCTCCTCCGTCGTCGCCCCGCCTCGCGTCAGTCCCCGCCCTCTTCCGTCGTCGCCCCGCCTCCCGTCAGTCTTCGCCCCTCCGTCGTGTTTACTCTGCCTGCCTTGCGCCCAGTTTTCTCCGCGCCGCTCACCGTCGCCCCGCCCACACGTCGCCAGCTCGCGTCAGTCGTCGCTCTGCGCCTGCGCCCGCTGTCTCCTTGGTCGCGCCCGGGCCTTGCGCCCCGCCATGTGGGCTGCGGCGGGCGGGCTGTGCGGCTCCCGCGCGGGTCTCCGGGTCCTGCTCCGCAGCCGCGATGCTGTGCTCGTTCCGGACTGCGCGCGGGGACTGCACGGCTCCGCTGTCTCCTGCAAGAACTGGCTCAAGAAGTTTGCCTCGAAAACCAAGTAATGCGGCGGAGGGCGGTGTCCCCGGGCGCGGCATTCCCTGGCGGGTGGTGCCCCCGGGTTGCGGTGTCTGCGCAGCCCGGTTCCCGCGCCCACGCGGCCTGGGTCGCCAGCTCCTAACTGCGGGGGTCTGCGGCAGTTCCAGCCCTCACTGTCAACACTGGCAGTTTCTCTGTTCGTGCACGAGTGTCCGGTCAAAAAGCAAAGTGACAACGTGTGTTTATTTTGATGCTTGTCACCAAAAGCATTTTTCAGCAAATGAGGAAAGTGAAAAAATAAGAATTTCCTTGTTAATGTTGACTTTCTGTGTGGAGTTAATTTGAAGACTGAAGCTTGTCATGATAGTGTTTTTAAATGATGAAAATTAAGTACAATAAAATAGATTGACTTTCTGCTAAGTCTGGCAGGGGGGCGTATGTTTTCTACTTTAATACACTACTTTTAAGGCAGTTTTAGACCCTACAGAAAAATTGCACAAATAGTATTGAGTTCCTGCGTCCTGGCACCCCGCTGCCCCTGTATAAACGTCGGACTTTAGCCTCTGACGTGTGGAGTTAATGAGCCGATATGGATAAATCGTTACTAACTGAAGCCCGTGCTTCATTCACTTTTCCTTGGTGCTGCCCGCTGTCCCTTCCTATCTCAGGTCCCCGCCCACGGTCCATGTTATCGTTACATTGAATTGTCTCCTTAGGCTGGGGTAGTGTCCCGGACTGTCCCTGTTTTTGATGGGGGTGCCAGTTTTGAGGGTATTGGTCAGATGCTTTACAGGATGCCCCTCTGTTGGAATGTGCCTGCCTGCCTTTGTTTAGACGTGGATTATGGATTCTGGGGAGGAAGACTGTAGAGGTAAAGGCCATTATCGCACCCTATCCAGGGTCCACGTTGGCCTCTGGCTGAGTGCTTGGCTGGGTTTCTCCACCTCTTTTTGCCCCCTTTCCCTGCTATACTCTGGGAGAAAGTCGCTGTGTACAGCCCACGCTTAAGGAGTGCGGAATTTTGCTCATAAGTGATTGGCATTCTGCTGGGGTCTGCAGCAGTTCCAGCCCTCAACTGTCAACATTGGCAGTTTACTGTTCGTGAAGCTGTGTTGGGTTAAAAAGCAAAGTGACAGTGTGTGTTTATTTGGATGTGGCCGGGCGCGGTGGCTCACGCCTATAATCCCAGCACTTTGGGAGGCTGAGGCGGGTGGATCACGAGGTCAAGAGATCGAGACCATCCTGGTCAACATGGTGAAACCCCGTCTCTACTAAAAACACAAAAATTAGCTGGACATGGTGGCGCGCGCCTGTAATCCCAGCTACTCGGGAGGCTGAGGCAGGAGAATTGCTTAAACCCAGGAGACGGAGGTTGCGGTGAGCCGAGATCGCGCCATTGCACTCCAGCCTGGGTAACAAGCAAAACTCCATCTCAAAAAAAAAAAAAAGCAGATGTGTCTCTTCTCCGCCATTAATTCATTCATATCACTAAGAACTCGTCTCATGTTGCTTTATTTTGTTCCGGTGTTTCTAGCTCTGGCTCTCTCAGCTCCTGTGTCCTGTTTGCATACCCTGTCATTGTGGGGTTTTGCTGGGTTTTTGTGTGCGTTAAGCACTTTCCTACTTTCTGACACTACAGGATGCTCCAGGCTTATCTTGTGTTTTCTGCCCCAGCCCTAAAATCAGCCATTTTGCCAAGGAGCCCTCGTTCCTTTTATTGGAGAGAGATATTAGAAATCATGGGTGCCGGGTGTGTTCATTGCTTCTGGGGTACCTGTCTTTTGGGCCATCTCATCTGACGCAAGAGTATACATGTTTCTGCTAACCCGTGTGTAAATATGCACCTGTAAACATTTCTGTGTATAACCATCTGTCTCCAACTCCAGAGCATACCATGTGGATCATTCTAGCCTCCTCTCCTTGCTTATCTGTAAGTCGCACTCCAGTTGTGATCGGAGCGTGGCTCCCACCATCCATTTGCTTAAGTGTTCAGTCTCAGTCTGTGCCTAGAACAGAATCAGAATCCTTTACCTGAACTTCCATGGGAAACGTCTTTATCAACTAGAGTATAGTGTTTCTGTGCAGTTTGGTAGGTATCTTTTTAAGATTCCCTCTGTATCCTTGGGACTAGAAGTAGAATTTAAGGAAAAATTACGAGGTTGAATTAAAACCATCTTCAGCCTCTTCCCCACAACCCACGTTGTTATCAATAAAGTTTTGAAATTTTCTAAGATGGCCAGTAATGTACTAAGTTTAGCCCCTTACAAACGGTTGTTGTATCATAACCTCTTAAATTAGTAAATGTAACTTTTTGACTTTGCCATGACTAACATAATGTTTATCTTCTCCCCAAAGAAAAAAGTTTTGGTATGAAGGTCCTTCCTTGGGCTCGCACTTGGTGAGTATAAGCCACGAGCCACTTTATAATCTTGACGGGAGTGAGGGTTTAAAAGTTGGCAAAATTCTTACCTGGAGGTCTTCCATTTCTCTATGAGAGGGGACAGTGTCTGTGTGGATGGGACGAGATGCCATTGATAAATGGAGCTTTGACCTTAAAAAAAATGTACTGACATTAATGTCCTCTGGAAAGTTATATTTTTTATCAAACTATAATATGGCAATGTCCATTCAGTTTTTAGTGTGTGTTTACCATAAAAGTTTGTGCAATATATGGCTCCCATTCTGAAAAATCCATCAAATATCTAAAAATTACTGAATTATTCCCTTTAATAGGGTGAACTTTATGGTATGTGAATTATATCTCAACAAAAAGTGTTTTTGAGAAAATATTTACTTGCAGTACTTTTAATCTTGGAGGGTTATCCGGTAAAATCTAAAAGGATCCCAGTTTATAAAAAACAAACTTTATCTTACTGAAGCCGACAAGGCTGAGAGTAATAGCTGTTGTTTATCTGGTTACCCATCAAGCCCTTCCGCAGCCCCTGTTGTATGAGTTGGTAAGTTTGGTGTAGAGTTGTAATGCTGCCCTTGGGTTGTGCTCTTCTTCTTGATGGAGACTTACAAACCATCCAAGTTGGAATTCCTCATGAGGAGCACCTCACAGAAAACCAGGAAGGAAGACCATGTGCGCCTGAGGGCCCTGAATGGCCTTCTCTATAAGGCACTGACAGACCTGCTGTGTACCCCCGAAGTGAGTCAGGAGCTCTATGACCTTAATGTGGAACTCTCCAAGGTAGGCTGCATGGCCAAAGAGAAGAAATGAGTTGAGACAGCAGGCCTGGCACTTTACGTGGCCCAGTGTTGCCTGACAATTAAAAAAAAAGACTAGCATTTATAAAGTCTTAGTTCTGGGTTGTGGAAATGATAGTCTGGTCATAGGAGCCCTAAAGACAGATGGTGGGTATCTGCTGTGCAGAGGCAGATGTCTCACTGCAAGGCAGGACTCCTGTGACCAAACAGCACCTGGCACATTGTCAGATAGTAGACAGTCTAAGCCTCCAGTGGGAAGAGGGTACATCTGCATGTGCCTCAGTGCAGAGGTACAGAAGATGACTTCCTCCGACCCACTCAGAGTGAGTTCAGCTAAAAGGAAGTCATCAGAAAAGACAGCTTCGAGAATTTCTGATTAGCGTCTCAGGGCAAGTGGCTGGGAGGCAAACATGGGGTCAGGATTCTGGTTTCGTTCTGCAAACTGCAGGACCTGGTGAGGAGGGGAGGGCGGTTCTGGTTTCTGGGGCCCTGCTTTCACCTGTGGGTGTTGTGCAGCAGCAGGTGGTGGCCTTGGGCACCATGCCAGCACCCTGTCTTGGGTGAGAGGGGCTTCTGCAGCTGTTGTTTTCATCTCCTCGATGTTGTTTGTCTTGAAAACCCATGTAAACTAAAAAGTGACCTGTGTTGTGGTGGGTCTCAGGTTTCTCTGACTCCAGACTTCTCAGCCTGCCGAGTGTACTGGAAGACAACACTCTCTGCTGAGCAGAACGCACGCACGGAGACTGTCCTGCAGAAAAGTGCTGCGCACATGAGGTGATGACCTTTGCTTTCTGAATGTACTTGCTTTTTGCTCACACTTAAATTTCTCAGCTGTTTCAGTTGTCGATGGACTTTAACTTTTCATTGAGTATTTTTGCTTTTAAGGAAAATTTTGGAAGCATTTTCTTGAAGTTCACAGTATAATTTGCATTTTCATATGAGCCATAATGTAGGGTAGCATTTCTCAAAGTGTGCCAGAATCCCTAGCGATCTGGAAATCCTGTCAGGGAGTTCATTAGGGTAAGATGTTATTTTCCCTCTCCTGCTCTGTTGACCTTTACACTGAGGGTGCAGAAACCGTGAGGGAAGACTGCGGGTGCCACGCTGCCTGCCAGAGCTGTAGGGGCATCATGTCTTTTACCTATACTAAAAGACAGTGTCACGTTACTTAAGAATATCCCAGATGAGGCTGGACATGGTGGCTGTTGCCTGTAATCCCAGTACCTCAGGAGGCTGAGGCAGGAGGATCTCTTGAGGCCAGGAGTTCAGGACCAGTCTGAGCAAGATGGTGAGACCCTGTCTCTACAAAAAATTAAAAAATTAACCACATAGTTGCAGTACACACATGTAGTCCCACCTATTCAGGAGGCTGAAATGGGAGGTATCCCTGGATTTCTGTCACCCCTGGAATTTGAGGTGGCAGTGAGCCATGATCATGTTCCTGCATTCCAGCCAGGGCAACAGAGCAAGACCCTGTTTCTCAAAGAAAAAAATTTAAAAAAAAATTCTAAACAGTTAATTTAAAAAAATCTTAATTTAATTAAATCTTGACCCTTGAGTGTGTCTTTAATATTCTTTGTGATGGGAGGTACGTGTAAATCACCTGGTGTCTGGAGAGTGCTGAGCAGAAAAGCATCAATGAGCAGACTGTTGAGGTTTGGGTGCTTGGCAGACATTCTTTAAAAATGAGCGAGTGAACCTACCACTTTAGGGCAAACAACTGACTATATCTGTTGCCAGTGATAAAACTGAAGCTTTCAAGTGAAAATCAGAATTTTAGGAAACTTGTATTCGCCGCTGTGAGCTTGACAACTTCTAGGTACTTGAGAGTCTTCTGATGAGATTGGCAGTGACATTAATAAACGTGCTGTTATATGATAAACTGTCAACACTTTTAAAATCTGTGTAACTAGGTGAGCCGTGGTTTTCCAAATGACCAGTACCTGGGGTTACAAAACCAGACGCTGAGAGAAATCATTCAGTGGGAGCCAGAGGGTGAGTTTTAATGTAGCAGAGTGTGACAGGTTGGTTGGTGTAGTTTCAGATTCCTCATTACAACTGACCTTTAATTAATTTATTTATTTGAGATGGAGTCTTGAGCGGTCGCCTAGGCTAGAGGGCAGTGGAGTGATCTTGGCTCACTGCAACCTCTGCCTCTTGGGTTCAAGCGATTCTCATGCCTCCTGAGTAGCTGGGCTGACAGATGCCCACCACTAGACCCAGCCAATTTATGTATTTTTAGTAGAGATGAGGTTTCACCATGTTGGCCAGGCCGAGAGTACGTTTGTTGAGTTTCTGTGACAAAGAAGATCCATACTTTCTGAGGGCTGTTAAATTCTCTCTTTCCCAGCACATACCTGTGAGGCCTGATTTTCTTCTTATTTTCTTTCTTTCTTTTTGATTTTTTTGAGATGGGATCTCATTCTGTCTCCGAAGCTGGAGTACAGGAGCGCAATCAGCCTCAACCTCCCAGGCTCAAGCAGTCTTCCTGCCTCAGCCTCCTATACAGGTGGAAGCACAGGTGCATGCCATCACGCCTGGCTAATTTTTTTGTAGAGATAGGGTCTCCCTATGTTAGCTGGGTTGATCTCCAACTCCTGGGCTCAAGCAATTCTCTGGCCTCAGCCTCCCAAAGTGCTGGGATTATAGGCATGAGCTATTGCGCTGGCTCTTTCTATATTTCAACAAGAGTAAGGACAGAGTGCAGAAGCAGCAATGAGATCCCAGCTGTCTTCCATGAAGCTGGTCTTGGAGAATGTGCAAATATGTAAACAATGCCATACTTCTCATTGATTTTGGGGGGTAGAATATATACTTTTTTCATTAAAAATGTCTATGTAAGCATTTAGTGGGTTTTTAATGACTTTAAACAGACACAGCTTTTAGATTTCTCAGTTTTATTTTCTAGTATAGTAAATATTGATAGATATAACCCATATAAACAAAATCTCTTTGGGATCTTCAATAATTTTTTTTTTTTGAGACGGAGTTTCGCTCTTGTTACCCAGGCTGGAGTGCAATGGTACGATCTCGGCTCACCGCAACCTCCACCTCCTGGGTTCAGGCAATTCTCCTGCCTCAGCCTCCCGAGCAGCTGGGACTACAGGCACGCGCCACCATGCCCAGCTAATTTTTTGTATTTTTAGTAGAGATGGGGTTTCACCATGTTGACCAGGATGGTCTCGATCTCTTGACCTCGTGATCCACCTGCCTCGGCCTCCCAAAGTGCTGGGATTACAGGCGTGAGCCACTGTGCCCGGCCCTTCAGTAATTTTTAAGAGTATAAAGGATCCTGAGAAAAAAAAAATTGGGGGAATTGCTAAGCTGGGTGATAATAAGAAATCATTCAGTTTCCTCCTCAGTTTTTTTTGTTTTTTTTTTTGTTGTTTTTTTTGTTTTTTTTTTTTTGAGACGGAGTTTCGCTCTTGTTACCCAGGCTGGAGTGCAATGGCCCGATCTCGGCTCACCGCAACCTCCGCCTCCTGGATTCAAGCAATTCTCCTGCCTCAGCCTCCCGAGTAACTGGGATTACAGGCATGAGCCACCATGCCCAGCTAATTTTTTTGTATTTTTAGTAGAGACGGGGTTTCACCATGTTGACCAGGATGGTCTCGATCTCTTGACCTCGTGATCCACCCGCCTCGGCCTCCCAAAGTGCTGGGATTACAGGCTCCTCAGTTTTAAAAAATGCAGAAATCGACTGGGCCTAGTGGCTCACACCTGTAATCCCAGCACTTTGGGAAGCCAAGGCAGGCGGATCACCTGAGGTCCACAGCTCGAGGTCACCAGCCTGAACATGCAGAAACCCTTCTCTACTAAAAAATACAAAATTAGCCAGTCTTGGTGGTGCATGCCTGTCATCCCAGCTACTTGGGAGGCTGAGGCAGGAGAATTGCTTGAACCCAGGAGGCAGAGGTCGCAGTGAGCTGAGATCATGCCATTGCACTCCAGCCTGGGCAGCAAGAGCAAAACTCCATCTCAAAAACAAAACAAAACAGAAATCCAGCTCACTGACCAGCAGTCTCAGAACTGGAATTCTTCCTTCCTGCCTCCCTTCTCATCATGCTCCAGGTTTAGGATGGGGACAGAAGTAGAAAAGGTGACCGTGTGTGGGCTTCGTTTCAGGCACCTGCCTGGCTTCATTACCATGCAACCCAGCGTGATGTTGCCCAGGAGTCTTTCTTAAACTGCATGTCAGAATGCTCATTTCATTTCTTACTGTTTAACAAAACCAAGAAAATGAGAGATTCTGGACAGGTGTTGAAACAGCATTGCTTTTCAATTTTCAGTTATCAAAGATTCAGTTGAGCTGAATGTCCCTCTTCGCAACTCCTGTGGTCACCCAAGATTCAGGATCAAGGTTTACCATAGCTGTGTACCAAAGATCTGTGGTCACGGCTTTCACTGCTTAGATGTGCCGTGCCTGCATTGGCCTGGGTCTGCCCTGTGCGATGTGCATGATGCAGGTATCATTTCTGTGTCTAGTATCTGGGAACCTGAGGGTCGTGTCGTGCCAGTGCAGGTCCACTGAGCGCAGGAGGACACGCTGTTAGTGCACAGGCCCTGGAACCCAAGGCCACGCTGATGAGTTCAGATCAGGTGATTTACACAGATCTCACAAGCTGAGTTGAGAAAAGTAAGGCAGTTGATCCTTTTGTGATGTGGTAATTGGCTAAAGATGTCTTTTCTGGACTGACGTCATTTTTGAGTAATACAATAAATCTCACTCCTGCTTCTTAGTGACATCTGAAATCTTATGTTCAGCATTGTCACACCTCTGCACTGAGTGTCACGGTACAGCTGTGAGCATCTGCACATTCTCTCTTCTAGGCACCTTTTGATGTCCCAGCAGACCCTGAGGAATGTGCCACCGATAGTGTTCGTTAAAGACAAGCAAAGTGCAGCTCTAGCTGAGGTAAGGCTTTCAGAAAAACTTTTTAAAAATTTAAAATTTTAACTGTTTTATTAGAGACAGAGTCTTACTATATTGCCCAGGCTGGTCTTGAACTCCTGGCCTCAAGTAGTCCTTCTGCCTCAGCCTCCCAAATTACTGGGATTAATAGGTGTGAGCCACTGGGCCCAGCTGATAACTGAGTTTTTATAACATAAACATTTATGTGAGCACAATTTTAAACTTAGGTTTTTAATACTGAAAAGATAATGTCCAGTTAAAGAGATGAAACCACTGAGAAGGGAACAAATGAAAAGCAATGAAAGAGGGTGCAAATGAAGAGGCTCCCCTTGATCCGGTGTCCCTGTTCCCAGCCCAGGTCCCCAGAGGTAATTGCGTCTTCTGGTTTTTACTGTTTCATGCTTATCACTGCAGCACTAATTAGTAAACACAGTCTCTGTTTCTTTGTGTATAAAGTCGACTCATCCAGAGTTGCCCTCCCACCCTTGTCTCCCCCTCCCACCTGTCGGCATGGATCTGTCTGCTGTTGTTTCACACCATTGGGGCTTCTGAGACTGAGGTCTGTCCTGTAACTATAGGTGCTTTTGTCATTCTTTTCCTTGCTTTAGAGATGGGTTAACTATAAATATTAAAAACATGTCAATATATACTTATCTGGGTGGTAGTTACCTGGTAGTTATTAAGGTATGTTCTACTTTACAAATGTCAATAAAAAATAAGCAAATAGCGTTTGCAGTGTTACAGTAACGTTACCGTTACTCACTGTAGGTCTAGACTGCATCAGTGTGTAGTTAGGTTATTATTACTCACTGTAGG
>CM052661.1:108735958-108759797 GCA_028533165.1 Leontopithecus rosalia
GACTGCATCAGTGTTGTAGTTAGGTTATTATTACTCACTGTAGGGCTGGACTGCATCAGTGTTGTAGTTAGGTTACTGTTACTCACTGTAGACCTAGAGTGTATCAGTGTTGAAGTTAGGTTATCGTTACTCACTATAGGGCTAGACTGCATTTGGATCTGCAGAAGAAAAAGATCCAGTTTGACATTTTTGATTTTTGTTGATCATTGTACAGGTAATACTAAAAACATTATGCAAGTAATAAGCTTGACAGATATGTGATTTCCCTTGCTGGAAAAAGAAGCAACGGAGTGCAGTTATAGTCTCTGCTGTAAGGAATTAAGGACAGTTTGTTTCATGGCAGTGTGCTGCGAGGGCCTCAGCAAGGCATTCCCGGGGAGGGCGGGCCCAGCCCCCCCGACTCCTGTCTGAGCCCAGCCCCCTCGACTCCTGTCTTTGGGGACGGTGGTCCCATCAGGTGTTGTGGGTTCCCTTCCAGAACAGTCACTGGACAAGGGAGGGCGTGTGCTGTGCCTGAAGCAAGGCACACACAAGGCCGGATGAGGACATCCCCGGAGGCAGGGGACAGGCAGGCCAGGGTTCTGGTGGAATGCAGTGTCCAGCAGGGTTTGTGGGCCTTGCCCTGTTTTGGGTAGCATCCCATCTGCCCTGATGAGGAGTAGTTTTCTTGTAGGTTAGGCTCCCAGCTTTGTGACCGTCCCTATCATCTTTTGCCTTGTCTTGCTGGGAGGCCTTTGTTCCCCCAAGCACACACATTCTTTGGCAAAACCGAAGCATTTTACAAAACTACCTTAGAAACTAGTTAACGGTTAGTTTAATTTAAGTAACATTTAACTCATTTCTTCATAAATTTGACTAACATTTACAAGTCTAAAATATAGTTTTAAAAAAGCTTCACTTTGTTATCTGAGAAAATGTGTTATTAAAGTAACAGTAAGGTGTTTGAAAGCACAGGTTATTGAACAGTTCCTAAGTATTTGGGAAGAGTCGATAGAAGGAATTATGGAAAGTCCAATCAGAAGTTCAGTGGTTAAGGCCATACAGGAAGGTGTAACGTTGATGTTACGTAGAACCCAGCTCTAAGTGCGGCGGTGGGGATGTGGCTAACTGGTTTACCCTCTGTGTTCCTCTGCAGATTGATCAGTTATTGGCAGTTGCAGACTTTGGACCTCTGGAACAAAGAGACGACTTTGTGCGAAATGATTTCAGGTGATGCATATGGACATATGTTTTGATTCCTTGGGGTAGATTCCTAGGCATGGAATTGCCGTTTTCCACAGCAGCTGCACAGTTCCACATCCCCAGTAGCCTGCATGGTCCCCTTGGTACTTGCTCCCAGGGCCGGCAGTCCACGTTCACAGGCAGTGCTGTGGCCTGGCCACATTTACACAGTGAGGGCCTCAGTGGTCACCAGAAGTGTCTGCCATGACTCCTGCAGTGAGGAGAGGGGCTCTTGTCCTCTTCAGTCGCTCAACACATTGTTATTGAGTGCCTACTGTATGCCTGGTCTAGCACTTAGGCTGCAGCTGTCTTTGGAATCTGCGGTTCACTAGGGGAGGCCGACAGGAAGCAGTAAACAATCACAGATTGTTCAGTCATATGTGAGGAGCGTAGTAGAGGAAGGTGGGGCTTGGGAGAGCAGGTCAGGGGCGTGGAAGTTTGGCCTGTGCATGTACACACGCATATACAACTTTTCCAAACGTAGTGGAAACTGACAGAGCCTGCAGGTGCTGAGGTGTTTGTGGAGGGCCCCATTCCAGGCATGCAGCTGCTAGAGCAGGCCTTGCCTGTGGGGCTTATACAGCAGCTTCGACATCGCCTGGGCACCTGCCAGAGTCAGGGTTAACCAGCCTGCCAGGTGCATACCTGAGCTGGAAGCAAAGCTGCATACTGTAGCAGGCCTGCCCTGACTGGGTCAGCAAGGGGCAGTTTGGGGGCAGCAGGTCAGGGAGCTGAGCCCAGGGTTTTGGAGACTTTCCAGAGTGGAGCCTTGGAGGATACATGGCTGTGACATGGCTCTGCTTAGGTGTTGTTCACCAAGAATAGACTCTTGATTAGGGATAATGAGTAGCAGATCTGATAGATGCCACCGGTAATTCTGCTAGTTTAACTGATATGAGGCACTGGCCATGCTTGGAGAAAAAAAGTTGCATTTTTTTTTCCCCGAGGTGGAGTCTTGTTCTGTCATCCAGGCTGGAGTGCAGGGTGCGATCTCGGCTCACTGTAACCTCTGCCTCCCAGTTTTAAGTGATTTTCCTGCCTCACCCTCCTGAGTAGGTGGGTGTTACAGGCGCCTGCCACCACATATGGCTAATTTTTGTGTTTTTGGTAGAGATGGGGTTTCACCATGTTGGCCAGACTGATCTTGAACTCCTGACTCATGATCTACCCACCTCAGCCTCCCAAAGTGCTGTGATTACAGGCGTGAACCACTGTACCCGGTGCAGATGCATTTAATGCATACAGGACAGGTGCATCTAGATGGTGCTGGCCAAATGCTTCTAGTGCTGGAGAATGCCAAAACCAAAACCCACTTTCCTTCACTCCTGTCTCCAGTTACCCTGAGATAGACTCTTGCGAGGGTTCACAAGCGAGCATATGTAAGAAGTGTGATGCACTGTTGTGTTGTGGCGACAGCACTGGATTGGGGGCTTGGTTTTTGCTTTGTGTGAAGGCCCCTCTTCTCCCTTCCCAGGAACCCTGATGCCCCGCGACCCTGCGGCCCCACAGAGCCTGCCACAAACTTCAGTCTGTGTGGGATCGATCACGAGGCACTCAACAAGCAGATTATGGAGTACAAAAGGAGGAAAGATAAAGGGCTTGGGGGCCTGGTGTGGCAGAGGCAGGCGGCTGAGCTGACAGTGCAGATGAAAAAGGGAAGGAAGAAGGCCAAGCGCATCCTGGAACAGGACAGCTCCCTCAAGAGTTACCTGTTGGGAGAGGAGGGCGAAGATGACCTGGACCTGGATGGCGCCCCGGAGTACGAATGCTGCGCCCCAGACACAGAGGAGTTGGAGGCTGAGAGAAGAGGTAGTATAACAGAGGATGACTGTGGCTGCAGAGCAAGGGGGGAGTAAATGGCGTTGCGTCAGCTCTGCCCATCCCATGTTTGCAGGGAAAGGCTTTGGCACGTGATGCAGCGTGTTGCTTCATTGAGGCAGTTGATGGAGTTAACACCATCTGCTCTTCTGCTGCTTAGACATTTTCTAGCTTTTCCATGTATTGAAACACAATTTGCCCCAGAAAAGTCACTGTTGGTCCCCCCCCATACACTATGTGTAATTTAAAAAATAAAGGGCCATAGTATTACAGATTCTCACACAAAAAATGGTACAGCAGTGTCTCTGAGATGCTGGCATGGCCACCTCCACCTGCAGAGTCCTGCCAGGTGCCAATGAGTTCTTGGCCCAAGGGGTCAGACCACAGCAGTGGCCGGGATGAGAACTGAACCTGCAAACCTGGGGAGAGCAGAGGGTCCCCAGGGTCTCCCAACACCCCCAGAGCTGCTGAGTAAGCACATGGTCCTGGGGCTTCGTCTCTGACTGGCCTCTTTAGCACAGCTTTGTACAACGGGTTCCTCCAGGTTCAGGCCGTGGTTGGGCAGAAAGTGAGTTGGCAGGTTTGCTGCTGAGGCTTCCTGGGCGAGCCTGGCTCTTACCGTAGTTCCATCACACCTGTGGCACTAACACTTTCCCTTGGTGGCTACGGCCACCTAGTGTATTTTCCGATCCATCCAGATATGCAGCATACTTGGCCTTTGCCTTCTGAAGAGCATGTGACTCTGAGACACAGACTGTAAAGGGCATCACTCGTCTTGAATACTTTGTGTCACCTCTAACACAAGGATTCATTTTGCTGTTTAGCAGAAGAGAAAACACAGGTGCTAACCCTTGTCAGCTCCTATTTAGTTCAGCTTCCCTCTTGATGCCCCAGCCTCTCTCAGCTGTCAGGTTCTAAATTTCAGAATTCTCTAAATTCTGTCGGGTTCTGCACTGTGAGTCAGTGTCACCCCTCCAAGCCTTGGCTTTTTGCTGGTGCAGTGGGGCTGTGAGAATCAAGATGGCACACAGAAAGCATCTGTCCCAGGGTCTGCACATGACAGGTGCCCATGGTGCGGGAGCAGAATCTGTGGAAGCAGCAGTGGCTTTAGTCGCTGTGCTCCTGCCAGCCTCCTCCCACAAAAGGAGAAATGTCCAAGGGATGGCAGACCCACAGCACTGAGCAGCCTGCTGTGCTGACCACTGGATCCAGGCCACGTGCTGCCGACGGTGGCCGTGGATGAGTGATGAGGCCATTACCCAGAAAGGTCCTTGTGCACTGTGTGGGGTAGGAACTGCAGGAGATGCTGCTGCAAGATGCTGACTTCTTGTTTTTTTTTTCATTTATGCTCTGGGGCTAAGCTGTGTATAAGTCATCAAATGGCAGAAGCAAAATTTTTCTTTTCAGATCTACGAAATTATTTGTTTATATTCCACATTCTTACTTCCTATATCGGGATGGGGAGGCCACTGCCTTAGGCCACGTAGAAGGAAGGATTTAAGACAATTTGTAAGCACAGATGAAACCCCACATGATGTATGAGTAGGAGAGAAAGAAAAAAAGGGAGCCGGAAATTAGGCTACAAAGTGTACACCACAATGAAGGCTCATGCCTGAATCACACGTGAGCCAAATGTTTAGCTCTAGGGTTTCCGGTAGCCAGTTACGGGGTGTATGTGTCTGTGGTTAATCATTATATAGGTCAGGATAATGAGGTGATACTGCAGTGACAAACGGCAAATCTCCCGGGCTTAAAACAACCAGTTTGCTTCGTGCTCTTGGTAAGAGACCATCGTGGGCTGAGGTCAGGCCAAGGCATTTTGTATCTGATGTTAGCGGAACATGGCTATGTGAGTTCGTTTATGTACAGGAGACCTTGCCATCCTGATGTTGGAAATGCATGGTGATGATTACAAGCACACATCTTTAAAAATGTTTCTGTAGGCCTGGTGTGATGGCTCATGCCTGTAATCCTCGCACTTTGGGAGGCCAAGGTGGGCAGATCACAAGGTCAGGAGATTAAGACCATCCTGGCCAACATGGTAAAACCCCATCTTTATTAAAAATACAAAAATTAGCTGGGCATGGTGGTGCACACCTGTAGCCCCAGCTACTCGGGATGTTGAGGCAGGAGAATTGCTTTAACCCAGGAGGCGGAGGTTGCAGTGAGCCGAGATCACACCACTGCACTCCAGCCTGGTGCCTGGAAACAGAGGGAGACTCTGTCTCAAAAAAAAAAAATGGCCGGGTGTCGTGACTCAAGCCTGTAATCCCAGCACTTTGGGAAGCCGAGACGGGTGGATCACGAGGTCAATAGATCAAGACCATCCTGGTCAACATGGTGAAACCCCGACTCTGCTAAAAATACAAAAAATTAGCTGGGCATGGTGGTGCCTGCCTGTAATCCCAGCTACTCAGGAGGCTGAAGCAGGAGAATTGCCTGAATCCAGGAGGCGGAGGTTGCGGTGAGCCGAGATTGCGCCATTGCACTCCAGCCTGGGTAACAAGCGAAACTCCGTCTCAAAAAAAATGTTTTTGTATTTCCCTAGCAAGATAATGTCAGGTTATGAGGCTCTTGTACTTGACCATGATGGCTCCATGAGAAAACAGCAGAACACCAGCCTTGCAGGCGCATCCACAGCACTGCTGAGCTGGGAACAGGACCAGTGCTTGCACCAGCACTTGAGGGCTCCACATGAGGGATTCATATTGCAGCACCACCTGTGGAAGTCAGGCCCTGGAGCACCTGAACTGAAATGCTGCAACGTGACTCAAAATGGAGACTGAGCCAGGCATGCCACACTTGGGAGGCTGGGGTGAGAGAATCATTGCACTGAGAAACTTGGGGCCAGCCTCGGAAACATAGCAAGACCTTGTCTCTTAAAAAAAACAAAAAAGGGAGATTGACTCAAATTATAATGACACATGAAAAATGTACAAATAGTTCTTATATGGAGATCTCAAATAAAACCCTACAATCTCATTTACATTTATGTCACTCCTGAAAAATATACACAGGTTTACAGTTCCTTATCTGAAATCCTCAGGGTCTGGGCAGCATGTTGCATCAAAAACGTTAAGATCTACGCAGGTAAATACTGAGTGGCTTAAATAAAGAAGGTCCTTGGGGAAAAGATGACAGTGCTAACAAGAATGGAGGTAAAAGCTACCGCGTGCCAGTGCATTCTGGGTGCCAGACACTGTTGAGCCTGTGCACAAACTCATTTCTCACAGCCACCCCATGAGGTGGATACTGGCAGCCCCATTCTACAGATGAAGCTGCTGAGGCTTGGAGGGACTCAGGAACTTGGCTGAGGCATTCAGGACTGGGACTGTCACGATGAAGGTTCCGCTCTTCTCCATGTGCTCCTTGGGGTCTGGGCTTTATGGCATGGAGGAGACTAGTCACCCACTTCTTCCTTACTAACTGAAATCCAGTTGGTTAGCAGATGTTCATGGACCTTGGTAGATGCAAGGTCCTCCCTCAAAGCCAAGGCATCAGGGTACCTCCATTCTTTTTGTTTTTAAGACAGGGTCTCACTGTTGCCCAGGCTGGAGTGCAGTGGCGTGATCACGGCTCATTGTAGGATCACTTGATCCTCCCGACACAGGCTCCTGAGTTCTTGCCAATACTGGGTATAGAAATGGGCACCTTGGCCTGTGAATAGTGACTGCCCCTTTTCCTGCCTCTCAGCACTTGCTTCAAAATATGCCAGTCAGGTGTGAGATGGCAGAGAAAGGTGGGCCCTGACATCTGAGCCATGAATGAGCTTTCTCCAGTTTCCTATCCCTTTTCTTCTGTTGGGTGGGATGACGAGGCTCTTTATTGTTTAAGAGAAATTCACTTAGTGCTTTTGTTAGTTGCAAGCAAAGCATCCTGACAAATAAAATCACTGAGAATCCCCCAATTGAAATCCAGATGTGGCAGGGATAGGTATGAGGTTAACTCATTATTAGACATTTACACCCAGAGGTAGTGAGTTTATCAGAGAACAGCCTGTCACTTTGGAAAGCAGGGACTGAGGCAGGTGCATAGGGGTTGCAGCAGAGTAAAGACAGGAGTCTACCCTGCAGGATGCTTCGCAGGTCAGGCGTTGCTGAGTGCTTTGTGTTAACCTGCTCCCCACCCCCAACTTGGGAAAGGTGTTAAACAAGGAGAAAACGCCCTAAATGGTGTGTCCTTTGCATACACAATGCACCTGATGTGCCCAGGCTATGTTCTGGCAATGTTATTGTGACAAAACAGGTTGTTGCCATCAATTCGTTTCAGGTTCCTTCTAGCACCTCTGACAGTGACTAGTGTCTAGAGACGTGAGGACAGAGACCAGAAGAGACCAAAAGGAGTGGGCAGAGGGAGGGGAAGGCAGAGTTAGGCCCAGAGAGCCCCAGGCTGCTGCCCCAGACCTCTCCAGTGCCAGACATCGTATTGGCTTCTCACAGCAGTCTCGCAAAGTTCTCAGTTTCCAAATAAGGAAACAGGCCCAGGGAGCAGTGAAGTGCCTGCAGAGGATCTAACCAGCTGCCGGCTCAGTGCCTCCCACAAAGTGGAGTAGGGACACGTTTCGCAGAAAACTGGCTTAGGCTTCTCTGTTTTTGGTGTGACCTTCCCTACGAGCAGGTTAGGGACATGAAAGCTCACCCCCTCCTGAATGGGTCCACTCCTGGGGGTTGCCACAGCTCCCCAGATGACATGCATGCACACTAAACACCCAGCAGTTTGGGAGGCACTGATGGAAGTCTTCCAATCAACCTTGTGAGCTTTCTCCAAGCACCTGTCACTGTTAACCTGCTGATGAAACGTGAAATGACTTCACAGGTTTTCAATTTGATAAGCTCTCCTCTGTCACTGTCTATTACCTTGTTAGTGTTGGTTAGTGGTTCTCAGAGATCAGGGCACATTCCCTGGGGGCTCATAAAACCAGACTGCTGGCCCCTTCAAGCTTCTGGTTTGCTGTGCCTTGGTAATGCAGATGACCCCAATAAGCAACTATACAAACATTCAAACATTTTGAGGTAGAGCAGGGAACTTCATCACCCCTTGTAAGCCCCCAGAAAATGGACGCAACATCCAGTGCAATGCCTGTCAGCCTCAGCTGTGTGTCCAAAACACCTGCATGCTGTCTGAAGACACCTGGGCCTGGAGATGGGCCAGAGCCACTGTGGTAGTCTGAGTATGAGGCCAGCGTTAGAACCTCTTCTCTTCAGGTGACTTCCCTGGGTTGACTTTTTTCCAGTGTTATCTTTAGTACAGAATCTCTTGCTCCTATAAGGGCCTGAAACCCTCTATTAAGAATAAAAGTCCAGTTTTCCTCCTCACTCCATTTGCCCAGAAGGAAAACCTGGTTTTACATCAGAAACTTCAGGTTCTTTGAAAATCTGCCAGCTACTTTGAAGGAGAGAGGGCTTGAGTGTATTTTGGGGGAAGAATGAGGGGACAGAGGGGTAGGGAGAAGGGGCAGAGCTAGAAGAAGGACAGGCTTGTGCCACCCAGGCCAGGGTAAGGGGAGCAGAGACGTTTCAGTTACTGGCTTGTGACAGTGGAAGGGAGGGAACGGGAGGACAGGGATCATGCCACTGCACTCCAGCCTGCCAACAGAGCAAGGCTCCGTCTCAAAAAAAAAAAATTTATTTTTAATTTTCATGGGCACATAGTAGATGTATATATTTATGGGGTACATGAGATGTTTTGATAGAGATGCAATGTGAAAAAGCACATCTGTTGTGGGGGGGCTAGGGGAGGGACAGCAGGAGGTGGGGAGGTTGGAGAGAAATAACATGGGGAGAAATGCCAGATACAGGTAATGGGGGGATGGAGGCAGCAAACCACATTGCCATGTATGTACCTACGCAACAATCCTGCATGATCTGCACATGTACCCCAGAATCCACAGTACAAAGAAAAAGAAAAAGGACATCATGGAGAATGGGGCACGCATCCCCTCAAGCATTTATCTTTTGTGTCACAAACAATCTAATTATATTCTTTCAGTTATTTTAAAACGTACAATTAAATTATTGTTGACTATAGTCACCCTCCTGTGCTGCTCCTCTACCGTGGACTCCAAAATCATAAATGTGTGTGGACGCTGTATTTCTAAAAATAATTTTATAGTTTCTTTTTATGGAAGGAATATATATTCTTTGTTGAAAAATGTAAAACAGACACCAACAGAATGAAGAAACCAAAAACCCCGTGTAGTCTAAGGTCCAAGACACTCACTGTTAAATTTTGGTGTCGAGCCAGGTGCAGTGGCATGTGCTTGTAGTCCCAGCACTCAGAAGACTGAGGCAGGAGGATCAGGTGCAATCATTGTGCTTGCAGCTTCAAACTCCCAGACTCAAGTGAGTGTGGGACTCAAGTGAGTGGGAGTTTGAGGCTGCAAGCACAGTGATTGCAACTGTGAATAGTCACGCCACTTCAGCCTGGGTAACAGAGTGAGGCCCTGTCTCCAATAAATAAATAAATAACAATGTTAAATGAGCACAAGGCCTCCATGCCCACATGGACAGCAGCTTGAAAGGCCAGCCCTGATGTCAGTTAATCCTCAGCCCTTTTTGAGGTATGCCATTTGTCCCACTGATGTCCTTTATGGCAGAGGGCCTGGTCCGGAGGCATTTGTTACGTTTACTTGTCCCCTCAATCCCATGCCCTGGAACAGCTCTTGGGCTTCCTGAGCCTTCATGGCCCTGATTTTGAGGAGTGTAGCCATTATTTTGTGGAGTGTTCCTAAGTTTGGTCTTGTCTACTGTTTTCTCGTGATTATATTTAGGACTTGTTTGTTTGGCAGGAACGTCACAGCAGTGATGCTGTGCTCTCAGTGTTGGGTCCTACGTTCCTGGTGATGTCCACAATGATGAACTGAAGAAAGGGGTGTCTGTTGGGCTTCTCCCTGTGAACTTAGTCCTAAGTATGTCATTTTTGAAACAAATGAAAAGAGAGACACAAGACACCAAAACCTCTGGTATGCATTAAAAGCAGTGCTAAAACAGAAGTTTATAGCACTAAATACCTACACCAAACATACAGAAAGATCACAAATTAACAATTTAACATTGCACCTCAGGGAAATAGAAAAATAAGAACAAATAACAATCCAAAATCAAAGCTAGCAGAATAAATAAAAAATATGAGGGCAGAACTAAATGAAGTTGAGACCAAAAGAAAAATACAAAGGATCAATGACATGAAAGTTGGTTTTTTGAAAAAAGGAAACAAAATTGATAGACCGATAGCTGGATTAACCAAGAAACAAAACAGACAATTCAAATAAGCAGAGTCAGAAATAAAAATGGAGGCAATGCAACTAACACCATAGAAATACAAAAGATCATCAGAGACTACTGTGAATGTCTCTGTGTTTACAAACTAGAAAACCTAGAGGAAATGGATAATGCCTGGAAACATACAGACTCCTAAGGTTGGACCAGGAAGAAGCAGAAATCCTGAACAGAACAGCAGTGAGTGGTGGGATTGGATCAGTAATAAAAAGACTCGCCCAGCAACAGCAGAAAAGCCCAGGACCAGACAGATTCACGGCCAAGTTCTACTAGACATACAAAGAAAAATTGGTACCAATCCTACTGAAACTGTTCCGAAAAATCCTCCCTAACTCATCCTACAAAGCCAGTATCACCCTGATACCAAGTTAGGCATACAACCAAAACAACAACTACAGGCCAATATCCCTGATGAACTTTGGTGCAAAAATCCTGAGTGAAATCCTAGCAAACTAAATCCAACAGTACATCAAAAAGGTAAGACCTCAATCAAGTGAGTTTTATTTCAGGGATGTAAGGATGGTTTAACATACACAAATTGAATAAATGTGATTCACCACATACACACACACAAAAAAAACCATGGCCAGGCATGATGGCTCACGCCTGTAATCCCAGCACTTTGGGAGGCTGAGGCAGACAGATTACTTGAGATCAGGAGTATGAGACCAGCCTGGCCAACATGGGGAAACCCCGTCTCTACTAAAAATATAAATAGCTGGGCATAGTGGCACACATCTGTAATCCCAGCTACTTGGGAGGCTGAGGCAGGAGAATTGCTTGAATGTGGGAGGCAGAGGTTGCAGTGAGCCGAGATCTCACCACTGCACTCCAGCCTGGGTGACAGAGCAAAACTCTGTCTCAAAAAAAAAATCATTTCAAATGATACAGAAAAGGCTTTCAATAACATTTATCGCCCTTTAGATAAAAATTCTCAACAAACTAGACATAGAAGAAACAATGAGTCCATGAGGTGAGAATACTGAGTCCCTGGCAATTCCAAAAAAAAAAAAAAAAAAAAGAAACATACCTCAAAATAATAAAAGCCACATACAACAAACCCATAGTCAACATCATACTGAATGAGGATACACTGAAAGCTCTCTCCCTAAGAACTGGAAAAAGAGGGATACCCGTTTTGACCACTCTTATTCAACATAGTATTGGAAGTCCTAGTTAGAGCAGCCAGACAAGAGAAGGAAATAAAAGGTATCTAGCCAGGCACAGTGGCTCATGCCTGTCATCCCAGCACTTTGGGAGGCTGAGATGGGTGGATCGCTTGAGCCCAGGAATTTGAGACCAACTTGGGTAACATGACAAAACCCTGTCTCTACAAAAAATACCAAAATTAGTTGGGCATGGGGCATGGTGGCCTGTCCCTACTCAGGTGGCTGAGGTGGGAAGTTCACTTGAGCCCAGGGGGTTGAGGCTGCAGTGAGTTGTGAGTGTGCCACTGCACTCCAGCCTGAGTGACAAAGCAAGACCTTGTCTCAAAAAAAAAAAAAACTGAGAAAATTAAATCTATTTGCTCATGTTATGATCTTATATCTAGAAAACCCTGAAGACTCCTCCAGAGGACTTCTAGATTTGATAAATAATTTCAGTAAAGCTTCAGGATAAAAAATTAATAAACAAAAATAAGTAGATTTCTATACACCAGTAATGATCAAGCTAAGAACCAAATCAAGAAATTCCATTTATAATAATTATAAACAAAAAAAATTCTTAGAATACATTTGACTAAGAAGGTGAAAGACCTTTACAAGGAGAACTTCAAAACACTGATGAAAGAAATCATAGATGACACAAACAAATGGAAAAACATCTCATGCCCATGGCTTGAAGAATCAGTATTGTTGAAATAACCATACTGCCCAAAGCAATCTACAGATTCAGTGATATTCCCATCAAATTACCAATGTCATTTTTCACAGAATTAGAAAAAATTCTAAAATTTATATGGAATCATAAAAGAGCCCAAATAGCCAAAACTATCCTAAGCAGAAAGAACAAAGTGGGAGCCATTGCATTACCTGACTTCAAATTATACTAGAAGGCTATAGTAACCAAAACAGTATGATACTAGTATAAAAATAGACAGGCGGATCAATGGAACACAATAAAGAACCCAGATAAAACCATGTATCTACAACCAACTGATCTTTGACAAAGTTGACAAAAATATATACTGGGGAAAGGACATTGTGTTTAATAAATGATGCTGGAAAAATTGGACAGCCATATGTAGAAGAATGAAACTGGGCCCTATCTCTCACCATATAAAAAAGTTAAGGTGTATTATGACAAATGTAAGACCTCTAACTATAAAAATCTTAAAGCCTAGGACAAACTCTTCTGGTCATTGGTCTAGGCAAACATTTATGACTAAGACCTCAAAAGCAAATGCAGCAAAACCAAAAATGGACAAATGGGATTCTAGGTTTCTGCACAGCAAAAGAAATATTCAACAGAGTAAACATTCTCCTATGGAATGGGAGAAAATATTTGCAAACTATGCATCTGACAAAGGACTAATATTCAGAATTTACAGGGAACTCAACGAGGAAATAAAACAACCTCATTTAAAAATGGGCAAATGACATGAACCAGAAATTTTTCAACATAGAAGCAGCCAACAAAATATGAAAAAAGTGCTCAACCTCACTAATTAACAGAAATGCAAATGAATACCACAATGAGATGCCATCTTACACTGGTCAGAGTGGCTACTATTAAAAAGTCAAGAAGCAACATGTTGGTGAGGATGTGGAGAAAGGAAATGCTTATACTCTGTTGATGGGAATGTAAAATTAGCATGACCTCTATGGAAAACAGTGTGGAAATTTCTCAAAGAACTAAAAATAGAATTACCATTCAACCCAGCAATCCCACTACTGAATATCTAACCAAAGGAAAAGAAATCATTATATTAAAAAGACTTTTACTTGCGTGTTTATTGCAGCACTATCACAATAGCAAAGTCATGGAATCAAGTCAGGTGTCCCTCAATGGATGATTGGATAAATAAAATGTGATTTATATAAAAATTCTGGAAGAATTTAGAACATATGTATACACACACATATATACACACATACCATGGAATACTATAAGAATAAAATGTTTTTTTGCGGCAACATGGATGGAACTGGAGGCAGAAACAGAAAGCCATGTTCTCGCTTATTAGTGTGAGCTAAACAATATTTACACATGGACATAGAGGATGGAATAATAGACATTGGAGGCTCCAAAAGGTGGTTGGGTAGGAGGGGCATGAGAGATGAGAAATTACCTATTGAGTACAATGTACACCATTTGGGTTATGGTTACACCAAAAGCTCAGACTTCACCACTGTGAGATATATCCATGAAACAAAAATTCACTTGTACCCTTAAATCTACTTTTCTACGTATTTCTGTGGAGCTGTTTACAGACTATGTACATGTGTATTCCTTATCAAACTTTCATTTTATTTGACTGTTTAATCAGCCTGACTCCAACTTTCCTAGTTTATTCAATAGTTATATTCTGTTAGTATGTTAATTAATTTTTTGGAGATGGAGTCTTGCTATGTTACTTAGGGTGGTCTCAAACTCTTGGGCTCAAGCAATCCTCCTGCCTCAGCCTCCCAAGTTGCTGGGACTGCAGGTGCACACTGCCATGCCCAGCTAGTTAATTTATCTTTATGCTTAAATTGTCCTCAGTTTGGCAGAGGAGAAACTGTATTAGTTTCCTGTAGGTGCTAATTACCACAAGTTCAGTGGCTGAAAACAGAAGTTTCACACTTCTGAAGGATAGACAACCAAAATCAAGGTGTCACAGGCCAGCATTCTCAGCTCAGGCTCCGGAAGGAATTATTTCCTTGTTTCTGACAGCTTCTGGTAGCCTCAGGCATTTCTTGGTTTGTGAGTGTCATTGTTATTTTTGGAAATACAAGCAAATATGTGTATGTGTTTGTATTTCTTTCTTGCAAGGCAGCACATTGTGCATATTGTTCTGGATGCTGCTCTTTTCACTTTGCATTGTATCCTGAGTCTCAATATCAGCAGATAGTGTCCTTTGAGTTACCATATGGAGTAATTTCCTTAGTCCAGTACACCTTTGCTCACACCCTTTTTCTTTGTACCATTAAATTGTCAAGTATATTGCATTTCTATACATTATAGGCTCAACAATACATTATGTATACATTGTTTTGTACAATTTCATTTTAAATCATTTATGTGATGAGAGAAGAAAATACAACTTTATACTGTATTTTATAATTACGTGATTAACTTTACTGGTGCTCTTTGTGGATTCAGATTTTCATCTGCAGGGCAGACCCCCAGCCCTCTTTCAGCCTGAAGAACTTCCTTTAGTATTTTTTGTAAGGCAGGTCTTCTAGCAGTGAATTATCTCAGTTTTTGTTTATCTAGGAAAGTCTTTATTTCACTTTTATTTTTGAAAGGTAGCTTTGCTGAATGTAGCATTCTTGAGTGGCAGGTGTTTTTCTTTGAACACTTTGAATATGTTATCCCACTGCCTTCTGGCCTGCATTATTTCTGCTGAGAAGTCAGCTGTTAATCTTGTTGAGGGTTCCAGCCTTATTTTTCTCTTTCTGTTTTCAAGACTTTCTCCTTGTCTTTCCCTTTTGGCATTTTTATTGTGATGTGTCTTTGGAGTTTTTCAAGATGTAGAGATTTGTGTAGATTATTGAGTTTTTATTGTTAATTTTAGGAAATTTTAGGCCATCATTTCTTTGAATATTTCTCTTCTCCTTTGTCTTTCCTCTCCTTCTTTCTGTCATGTATGTTGGTGCATTTAATAATGTCCCACATTTCTCTGAGGCATCATTCACTTTTTTTTCTTCTGATTGCAGAATCTCTATTGATCTATTTTCTTTTTTATTTTATTTATTTAGAGGCAGGGTCTCTGTCACCCAGGCTAGAGTACAGTGGTATGATCATAGGTTACCAAAACCTCAATATCACGGGCTCAAGTGATCTTCCTGCCCCTGCATTCCAAGTAGCTGAAACTATAGGCACACCACACCTGACTAATTTTTTTTATTTTTTGCTGAGACAGGGTTTTGCTATTAATGTGGTTTGGTTCTGTGTCCCCACCCAAATCTCACCTTGAATTATAATAATCTACACAAGTCAAGGGATAGGACAAGGTGGAGATAATTGAATCATGGGGGTGGTTTCCTCCATACTGTTCTTGTGATAGTGAGTGAGTTCTCACAAGATCTGATGGTTTTATAAGGGGCTTCCACTTTTGCTCAGTTCTCATTCTCTCTCCTGCTGCCCTGTGAAGAGGTGCCTTCTGCCATGATTGTAAGTTTCCTGAGGCCTCTCCTGCCATGTGGAACTGTGAGTCAGTTAAACCTATTTTCCTTATAAGTTACCCAGTGTTGGGTATTTCTTTATAGCAGTGTGAGAATTGACTAATACAGCTATGTTGCCCAGACTGGTCTTGAACTCCTGGCCTGAAGTGATTTTCCCACCTTGCCTCCCAAAATACTGGGATAACGAGCACAAGCCACCATGCCTGGCCTGATCTATTTTCAAATTTGCTAATTCTTTGGCCATGTGAAATGTATGGTTGAGCCCTTCTAGTGAAGTTTTACTTAGACTATTATACTTTGCATCTCCAGAATTTCCATTTGGTTCTGTTTTATAATTTCTGTGTCATTATTGGTATTCTGTATTTGATTCAGTGTTGTCACATATCTCCTTTTATCATGATCTCTTTTAGTTCTTTGAAAAAATTGTAATGGCTACTTTGTAGGCTTTTTCTGTTAAGTCTGACGTCCGATCACTCTCACAGGGAGTTTCTGTTGTCTGCTTAATTTCTGGTTTATAGGTCATGCTTTCCTGTTTCTTTGTATGTGCTGTGATCTTTTGGAAACTGGACATTTTAGATCAGGGTTCCTAACCCTGGGCTGTGGACTGGTACCCATCTGTGGCCTGTTAGGAGCAGGGCAGCACAGCAGGAGCTGAAGGGCAGGTGAGCAGCATTACCTCCTGTGTGATCAGTGGCAGCATGAGGTTCTCATAGGAGCATGAACCCTGTTGTAAACTGTGCATGGGAGGGATCTAGGTTGTATGCTCCTTATGAGAATCTAATGCCAGATGATCTGAGGTGGAACAGTTTCATTCCAAAAGCATCCCCTAACCCATTCCCAGTCTGTGGGAAAAATTGTCTGCCACAAACCAGTTCCTGGTGCCAAAATGGTTGGGTACTGCTGTTTTAGATGATACGTGTAGCAACTCTGGTTATGAATCCTCTCTCTAGGCTGGTTATTGTAATTTACTTGTTTATTTGTTTAGTGACTGGCTGGCTTATGTTATGGGAATCTGCCTATGCCCAACCCCAGATTCCAGTGTTAAATATCTAATGTTGTTCCTCTGAGAACTCAGCCATGGGCATGTCCACAGTCACCTGGGATTTAGTGGGAGCTCTCCTTTGATCAGGGCATGGCCCACTTTTACTCTCTTTTCCTGGCCATACCCAGCTAGACCAGATCCACTAATGGCTCTAGTGTTTTAACAACACTCTAGGTTATAAATCACCCCACATTTTAAACAATCAAGTTCAGGATCCTTTGAAGGGATCCTGAGGCCTGTGTTTGAGATTTGTTTTGAACTCAGGCAGGCTCCTCTGAGCTGTCTCTTTTAGCAGTTCTCTTGGGCAAAAGCAGGTCTGCAGCGAGCCTACATCTGCTTTTTTCCCTTTAGCCATCACCTGCACTGTTTTTGAGAGTGCCCTTAGGCTTGCACCTCCCCACACTTTGTTTCAGTGAAATCAATTCCTTTGGGAAGAGATTCAGAGTTATCTGTTTTACAGCCTGCTCTCTCCAGGCAAAATCCCTAGAGCTTGGTGGGTAGTGGGGAGGGACCCTGGCAAGCTTCTTTTTGGGTGATGCCTATCATCAGTCACTTAGAAGTTGAGATTGGGAGGTGAGGGATGGGCAGTAACCTGAGGTCTTCTTAGCTTGCCTCTCCTGTGGTGAAGCCACCACCACAACGCCAGTATTTTTAGCGCCCAGTGCCCAAGAGCCTTCATCCCACAGACAGAAGCCAGTGTGGAAGGGGGTGCTTTCCTTCCCAGGAGGGAGCCCTATCACAGCTGGGAACGCCCCGGCTGACGTGTGTGTGTGTGTGTGTGTGTGTGTGTGTGTGTGTGTGTGTGTATGTAGGAAATGCAAGCCTCTGCCCATATCCCTGTGTTTCCAAAACATCGTGAGTGCTCGCCTCTCCACAGGTGCATGTGTGGGACCCTAGAGACAGGGACAGGGAGACTGGGCATCCCTTCTGGGGGGAGTTTTGAGGTAGGGGTGGGTCACTGGCCTCTCCAGGGTTCTCAGTGCCAGATCCCAGAGTGTGGGGGTTGCAGTGTACTGAGCCCAGCCCCCTAGCTCTGCAGAGCAGACCCCCAGCTGTTGGCCCCATGGCTGGCCCCCTGTGGGTGCAGCTAGGAGAGACAGGAGCTATGCGACCCATGTTTTATCAGAAATTGTCTTCACCTTTTCCAGTACATTTCTCAAAACCACAGCTTTATCCACACCAAAAGCGTAGCACCACCAAAACAAGAAAGAAATCCACCTTCCTCCCTGGGATCCCCCCAGGGCCTGCAGCCTGCCCTCTTGGGGTGATCAGGGTCTTTCCTGGGAGACTCAGGGCCGCCCATGGGGGCTCAGCTTCCTCTTGGCTTCCCCAAGCACACAGTAGACTGGACCATGGATGATTCAGGTTTTCTGGGAATTTAGAAATTCTTACATGTGGCCTAAGCGGGAGAAATGAAGCCACCATGAGAATGTCTGGGTCCTCTTTCAGCCAGCTGTTCAAGTGATATTTACAATGTTTTTTATTCACCTCACAGTGTTTCTAAGGATATGCTTCTAATGTGCAGCTTCTGACAAACAGCAAGAGATAAACGTTCATGGGTTTCTGGTCTGCATGAAGGGTGTCCTGCAGGAAGAGGGGGTGAAGGGGCCCTGTTTCTGCAGGTGACCGGGGCCTCCCTGCAGGTGACCGGGGCCTCCCTGCAGGTGGGAGAGAGGGTGGCAACTTGAGATGTGTTTCAGTATTATAATTTATCTTTATTATTTGCATTTCATGGTGCTTACTCAGCATTGGGCAGCATAGACACAGCTGTTACTCTAAGTGTCAGCAAACCCACTGTCTTATTTCCAAGTGAATGTGTTATAGGAAAGGGGTCCTGATCCAGACCCCAAGAGAAGGTTCTTGGATCTCGTGCAAGAAAGAATTCAGGGCGAGTCCATAGAGTAAAGTGAAAGCAAGTTTATTAGGAAAGTAAAGGAATAAAGAAAGACTTTTGCATAGACAGAGCAGCCCTGAGGACTGCTGGTTGCCCATTTTTATGGTTATTTCTTGATTATATGCTAAACGGGTGGATTATCCATACCTCCCCTTTGTAGAGCATATAGGGTAACTTCCTATATGGAAACCCCTATTCAAGATGGAATTGCTCTGGTTGAAATGCCTCTGACATTTCCCCCCTCCCTTTTACAAGAGGACCCTTAATCCTAAGGGTTGCAGAGGGTCAAAGATCCATCTTCTGTAACTTCTTCAGGCCGAATGGGGCAATTATATTCCTACCTACCTATTAGGTCTCTTGCATTCAGGGTAGAGAGGAGCTCAGTCAGAAAGATTCAGTAGGCGAGAGCCATTCGTAACTCCAAGTTCTGGCAAAGGTGGTATCTGGAAGATTAATAAGTGCTCAATTTAAGAAAACATTCGGTAGGCTTATCCTGCATTCCCCCACAGAGCACCACAGCAATATATTCTACAACAGTAAGGCAAAATAAGTAAAATTTTCCCAAGTAAACTAAATAAGAAGGCTTTCTATGAACTGGGCAACTGTTGGAACCAAGCTGATATGGGACCACTAGCGGATTCCAATATGGCTAGAATTAGAATATGGATTCAGATTTTTATATTACCCATCCCTCTGTTTCTTCTGAGGAGCAGTCAGAGATAACTGGTTGGTTCACAGGAATATGCATGGTTAGTCTAAATTGCAGGAAAAAAATTCTTAGAAACAACCGATGAGACTAGAATCTAAAAACAGGTTTACCAGTTTTTGAAACATAATTTCTCTCTCCCTAGTCCCCCATTTTCACTAAAGACAAATCATTGTAAAACTGATTTACTTTATTATACTTGGCCTGATTATGTATATAAAGTGCAGCAAGAATAATTATTTTTCAAATAGACTTTTAAAACTGGCTTTGATGGAACTCTGTTCCATAGAAGGAATCTCAGATAAGACTTTTTTTTTAAGCTGAGTCCAGCCATGGTTTTTTACCCTCAAATACTTATGAGTCAGGTAGATTCCACTCCTCTTGAGGTCCCAAGATAACTTGGGGCTCCTGAGCCTGTAATAAAGTGACATTCTTTACTTATCACAGGTCAGGCACCCTGTACAGGGACTATGTAGACAAGGTATGAGTTTTCCCAAGGGGCTTTTATTGGCTCTGCAAGTCAGGTTTGATTCCTTAAAGGAAAACATACCATTTCAGTCAAAGCCTTGGTAAAACAACCAGTTTCTTCAATTGTGTCCTGTTATAAATGAAAACAGATTCTTAATGAATTTATGCAAATAACTATATTGCTAAAAATTAAGAATACTCACAAATAGTTTCCAAGTTCTGGAGAAATCAGGTGCAGGGAAACAAATATGCTCAAAATTTTGATCACAGGAGTATGCTTTACTTAATTGTTAAAAGCTGCAAATAGCTTAAGTTTCCTTGACTCTGATAAATAAAACAAGGATGAATAACATTTTAAGCAAAGTTGAAAAGTACTTCAGACTTTTTCAGTTTAGTCCGTGTAATTAACTCTAGTTTTGCTTGATATTCATGAACATTTTAGCTTTCCATGATTCCTGAAAGTTTTTTTCCTCTGTTCTAACATCACAATTTCCAAAGTTATCAGAAACCTGCATTTAGGTGCTCCTGTCAAAGTCCTGTAGTTGATTATAAAATCACCTTTTAAAGAGGACTGAAACAAGAGAATTGTCTGTGGATGACAAAAATCTTAGGATAGCCACTATTAAAGTCACAATTGATAAGGAAATTTGGTTATTTCTGTGGCATATAAAAATTTTACATAACGATTATAACCATTAAGAACATACACTAAGTCATATCAGAATTATAGAAGTTTCTTATACTTTTGGAACACATACCAATAACATTTATACAAATACAGCCCAAAGAAAGCCAAACATTATTTCATATTTGACAGTGCTTCCTGTATGATTTTTATACCAAATAAGCCAAATTTCACCTTTAACTACTTAATATTAATAGCATACTATTACTATTAAACCCAAATCTTAATAAAAACTTATAGACAAATGTATTTAATCTTAATCAGTTTGACCATAAGATTTTTTTTTTTTTGAAATAGAGTTTTGTTCTCGTTGCCCAGGCTGGAGTGCAATGGCATGATCTTGACTCAATGCAGCCTCTGCCTCCTGGGTTCAAGCAATTATCTTGCAACAGTAGCTGGGATAATAGGTGCCCACCACCATGCCTGGCTAATTTTTGTATTTTTAGTAGAGATAGGGTTTCACCATATTGGCCAGGCTGGACTTGAACTCCTGACCTCAAGTGATCCACCCACCTGGGCCTTCCAAAGTGCTGGGATTACACATGTGAGCCACCATGCTCAATCTGTAAGGTAAGATTCTTACACCTTTTATAACCCTTTATGTTTTTTTTGTTAAACGGAAGATTATAAGTAGGTTTTTGCCTTAAGAAAAACCTGTTGTGCTTTTATTACAATGTTTAATTTACAGAAAAAGTGAATACCCTTTAAATTTAGCCAATGTCCATACACAGAATTTCTTTTACAATTAATTTTTTTACAAACCTTTCACAACTTGTTCAAACTTTTAGCTTTATCCTAACTTAAAATAATTCTTTAATCCTTTAATCTAGGCAAAAACATCCACATTCCCATTACTTCTTATAATCTTTGTGTAAGAAAGTATATTCTACTTTCCTTACACACCATGGGTGTAGAACTATTTCTTGTATAGTCTCAAATAAAATGTTAACTCTTAGCAACTTTTACTTTTGGGAAAAACCTTGGTAAGTAAGGGATTTTAATTACATACCAGATGTGGAGCCTAGCCTAGGACCCACCAGACAGAAGTGAGATAAGGGCAGACTCTCCAGCATAGCTAGGGGTGTGGCTCTTCACAAGTCACCATGCCTTATCTAGAGTCAATCTAATCTCTCCAAGGTAGGTAAATTTAACAATTTTTGAAAGTCAAAGAAGCAGTTTATGACCTTAAAGCGTTTAGTAAACTTAATATCTGAACTGCCTAATTTAGACCAAATGTCTTATTAAAACTGTTTTTATTTCCTGAAGATTACTTAAGTCACATGAACTAAATAAAAATCATTACACTTTTTACTTTTCTGACAAAATATTTGATTTAAGCATCTATTGTTATTAAACCAATTAATCAAAACTCTTTTGTATCACACATACAACACATATAAATAAAAGATAAAGGACTCGTCCCAGTAAGACAGGAAGTGGACCTTAAACCTGGGCCACCATTGTGAAAAAAGAAAGGACAGCCATATGGTTACAAGGGCAAGCTCTCAAAGACATACAAGACAAGGGGGAAATCTTATCCAGGTTTTTTTTTTTCCAGGGACCTGCAACAACGTTTACAACCGACCAGTTTGCTGGGCCATCTTGAACAGCGGGCTTACAGGAGTCCTAGGCCCACATTCTGTCCTAAGGTACCCCTCATTATGACAGAACAATACAGAAAGACACACAAAGCACACCAGATTCACTATAGCTGAAGATTAGCCTCATGAATCTTCTTTCCCATTAATCAAAACTTTACGTAGGAGATAAACAATGATTTTTTCCCCATTCACTCAACTGGTTTTCACACAGAGAGAAAGAGTGAACCCAGGATCCAGGAAAGGCTTCTGGGTTCCCTTTCCCTGAGAGGAGCTAGTTACTGGGCTGGCTCCATCACAGCCCTGGGGGTCAAGCTGCATCATAAAGGAAAATTATCTTTTCTGCTCTGACCAGAGCAAAATACATGTGACAAAACATAGACAGAAGCCACTGTGCTTAGCACTCAATGTCAAACTGGCAAACCTCAAACTTGCCCCCAATTGGGCCCCATCATTGTTAATCCAACCTCTGACCAGGAGTTTCACCTTGTGTTTTCTGGACAAGATGATCGTCCTCAGTAACAGAAAAGATAGGAAACAGAAAGGAGAGAGAGGAAAGAGAAGAAAGCATTGCCTGTGGCAGGCTGGGGAAGACGAAGAGCTCAGGGAGGCCAGAGAAAGATCCACTCATTGCAGTGACATTGAAGCGTTCAGGTGGCCGCTTGTCAGTTGTGAAAGGATCTTTTCCAATAGTCCCATCAGCTCTCAAGTTTCTCTTTTGGGGAGAAAAAAGCTCCCCATGTCCCACCGTCCTGTACATGCCTGATTCTGTAACCCATAGCCATTAGCACAGAGTTCAAGACAGATTAATCCAAAGAGAATGGCAGTTAACATCCCCTAGTGCCAAACTCTTTCTTAGCCAAAAGGGACTTTACTAAGAACAGCCTCTAAACCCTTAAGTTTTAGGCAGGACTCTAACCTTCCTACATTGGGCTTGAAACCCAGGTTTGGTCAAGCGTCCTTGCCTTTTATTAAGAGGGGTCTTTAACCCTCTCTGTCTTAAGAGAGACTCTAACTCCCCTAAGTTGGGCCTCTAATGCAATCCCATCCATTACCCGGGTACCCCACCACTTGCCCAGAGTTGGCCAATCAGTGCTGCAGTCCATTTCCTTTGGGTTGGGGGTCTCCTCAGTATTATCCTTCTGTGGTTCTCCAGAAGAATGTTTCTGGACCCTACCACTTTCCCAAAGTTAGCCTTTGGGCCAGAGGTTTCCTTAGTATCATCCCTTCTGTGGTCACCAGAAAGATGTTACTGGAAAGGGGGTCTCGATCTAGACTCTACGAGAGGGTTTTTGGATCTCACACAAGGAAGAATTCAGGGCAAGTCCATAGAGTAAAGTGCAAGCAAGTTTGTTAGGGAAGTAAAGGGATAGAGAATGGCTACTGCATTGGCAGAGCAGCCCTGAGAGCTGCTGGTTGCCCATTTTTATCTGCATTATTCATGTCTCCCCTGCCCCCCGCTTTGTAGAGCATATAGAGTTACTTACTGATGTTGCCATGGCATTTGTAAACTGTCATGGTGCTGACAGGAGTGCAGCAGTGAGGATGACCAGAGGTCACTCTCACTGCCATCTTGGTTTTGGTGGGTTTTAGTTGGTTTCTTTTTTTTTTTTTTTTTTTTGAGACGGAGTTTCGCTCTTGTTACCCAGGCTGGAGTGCAATGGCGCAATCTCGGCTCACCGCAACCTCCGCCTCCTGGGTTCAGGCAATTCTCCTGCCTCAGCCTCCTGAGTAGCTGGGATTACAGGCACGCACCACCATGCCCAGCTAATTTTTTGTATCTTTAGTAGAGACGGGGTT
>CM052661.1:108759897-108792520 GCA_028533165.1 Leontopithecus rosalia
TTGGTTTCTTTACTGTAACCTGTTTTATCTACCAGATCTTTATGACCTGTATCTTGTGCTGACCTCCTATTTCATGCTGTGACTGAGAATGCCTTAACTTACTGGGAATGCAGCCCAGCAAGTCTTAGCCTTACTTACCCAGCCCCTAATCAAGATGGAATTGCTCTGGTTTACATGCCTCTGACGTGCTTGGAAGAACATACAAGTCAGTGTCCATGTGCTGTCTTATTAAAAAGTTGATGGTCCAGCCTGGACAACATAGGAAGACCCCCATCTCTACAAAACATAAAAAAGTTAGCCAGGCGTGGTGGCACATACCTGTGGTCCCAGCTACTCAGAAGGCTGAGGTGAGAGGGTAGCTTGAACCCCAGAGGCCAAAGCTGCAGTGAGCCACGATTTCATCACTGCACTCCAAACTGGCTGACAGAGTGAGACCCTGTCTCTAAAATACAGTGACAGCCTGACATTTTTTTCGATTACATTGTGTTTTCAGAAGCACTAGGCCTAGCAATGATGATAAATTTACCAGTAATTTAGTGGTAAGTAATTTCTAATTCTACAGTGATATCACTTTAGTAGCTTTTGCTAAAATTTCCACTGAGGACTTCTCTGGAAGGTGCTAAAAGGCCCTGAAATGTTAGGATGTCCTCAGCTTATCTCTGTATTCCTTCTTCTTCCTCATGTTCTCCTGACCCTGTCTTACCTTGAGTTGTATCATCCTGAAGTGTCAGGAGCACCTGCTTAGTATCTGTGAGTCCTGATGATTGGGCCAGTGCCTTGATCTTATCCCCTCCAGTGCCTTAAACGGACAGCCGAGGTTTCACTGGTGTCTGTGTGGTTGTTAGAACAGAGGGAAGGATAGTAGGGTCAGATGGGCCTTCCCACTGATTTTTGCAGGCCTCCTGCTGGGTGAGTGGATTCATGGAGTTGCTCCTTTCTGTGCATAACAGAGGCCCATCCTCCCTCACCTGGAGCCTGGTGTACACAGACTGTCCCCTGCAGGCTCCACATGTCATAATCAAATGTGCTACTTTTGTAGCACAATACCAGACAGTTCACTTGGATAAATGATAATGTCTGGCTTCACATCAGGCCAGGTCTCACTGTCATTTAAGAGCTCCAGATTTCCAGAGCTTGCTCCAAGTTAGAACTGTGGACCAGGGAGCCTGAAGGCACGTGGCGTGCATTCCCTCCAACAGATGAGCTGCAGGTGCTGCATCCTGCATGGCTGGCTTCAGATCTGCTTCAGGCCCCTGCTTGAGTCTGTTCGTGTCACGGTTTGTGACTTGTTGAGAGGATTGTGCTGTCAGCTGTGCCCCAGTCTTCCCTCTTTGGGTTTATGTGCATTTGCTGAATGCTGTCAGCAGGAAGTTGGAAACCTTTTGTTTCTGGCCTGTCCCGGCTGCCTTCTCCCTTACATCTCCGTGCTGACTGCACGCAGGCAGAGGGTTCCTGGCCTCCAGCACTAGCGCCCTGTAGCTACCTGTCCTGCAGTGCCTGTAACCTGCTGCAGAAGAGGGAAACGTCCCTCTCTTTTTGTTTTAATGTTTGCCTGCATTTTCTAGAAAACCTGGCTATCGTTACTGTTACAAGAAAAACTTGGGGCTGTAACATTCATGCCCCCACCAACCTGAAACTAGGGAGGAGAGGAGAGGCCAAAGAATGAGAGGGCGGAGTCCAGCTTGGCAAGTGGGCGAATTTATTAGGACTCACATGCGAGGCACCCGTGGGCAGCAGGACAGCTCTATAGATTGAGCTGCACTGAGCTAATTTTCTGGCTCTTTGCGTCTTGTGTGCGATGGGCCTGCTCTCCGTGGTGGTTCTCACGTCTGCTCTGAGGTGTTTGGGTTCTCAGAGACCGGCTCCTCGCTGGGCACTGTGGCTTGGACTCACTGCCTGGCCTTCAGTGTTCAGGCCGCGGACGTCTGCCCTGCAGTAACCTGGTGGGGACTGTCACGCCAAAGTTAGTGTCCTGGGTCCTTGGCATCAAGTCTGTGAAGCTCTTTGCTTTCTCAGCAGACACCGGGTGGGAGGTGGCTGGGCCTTGGTGAGTTTTGTCTCTGTTGTCACCACTTGGATGTCGAAATGGTCGCATTCTCTCCACAGGTGCTGCTTTGCCTGTGAATCATGTTTTTCTTCTCCCTAGTGACCAGCACGCATCACAAATTTGATCTCGGTTTTTGTGGACTAGGTGTACTTGATCTGTAATGGGAAGGATATTTATAAAATAGAATCACTCCAAATGTTCTAAACTACACCTTTACTTTTAGATTGGGCAAAGTATAGGTATTGGTGTCTGTCTGTGAATGTCTAAATTTTGTGTTTTTCTAAGGAGATGAAAGAACAAGATTCGTCTCTCTTAGATGTTTCTGTTTCCTGAACACAGAACTTGAGGCATCTGATGAAATACTACATGACTGCAGGGCTGTGCACATTGACCACTTCACTTTGAAGGGTCATCATGGCTAATTGGGTTATTTTTTCATTTTTTAATTAAATTAATACAAAGTATAATTATAACTAACATATTATAAATAATATAAATTACAAATAATAAATATATTAGTAAATTAATACAATTAATTATTTTTTAATTTTAATTTTTGACATGTTAGACATTGAGGTAAGTATACTGGACAAATAGCCATCATGCACAGAAAAAAGGAATGAAGGAGGTACATCTGCCACACATCCGCTCTCTGCCTTGGGACCCCTGGCCTGCTCCTTGCACTTTAATCTTCCCAGACTCTGATAGGGGCATTACTGTGAGTTTTGCTTTGTCTGGAAGGCTTATTATTAAAGCTTTCTGAGCACTGTACTCATGAAACTCTCCCTTTGTTAAAGGAAAACACACACAGCCACTCAAGTGAACCACTTCCCCACTTGAGTGGTTTCTCTCCAATGATGCTTTTTAAAACTTCCAGAGTTTTCTAATCAGGTCTAGCTAATACTGTAGGATCACCTCCCGCATCTACCTTTACCTTCCCCATCTTGTTCTTCATCCTAAAAACGTCCATGGGATCAGCTGGTCTCAGAGCCTGGCTGGAGCCTCAACCCTGCTAGGACCTGTGCTCTCTAGAGGGTGCTGCCCAGCAGGGCCTGGGTCAGAGGTCACCCTGGACCAGAAGTCAGAGGTCATACTGGCAGGGCCAGAGGTCAGAGGTCCTTGGGCTGCAGTGGAGGTCAGAGGTCATGGGCTAGGGCCAGCCAAGGGGAGTTGGGGGCAGCAGGGAGCACAGCCTGGCCCTGGACATTCCCACCTGCCTGGCTGCTCCCCAGGGCAGTGGTCAGGAGGGCCTGGGAGTGAGCATGTGGGGTCCTGGGTGGTCTCATGGGGCAGCAGGACACTGATGAGGGCACCCATGGGGTAGGAGCATTGAGGCCTCTGCTGACCAAGATGGGGAGGCCCAGGTCAGGGCCAGCTCTGCCTCCGAGGTGATGTCCAGTAGCCACTGGCTGTGCAGTGTAAGCTTGTGGAACCCCATGCAGCGTGTACCCCTCTTATTGTGTCTGGTGAGGCCTTGTACAGAGATGAGCTTGGACTTGAGCTTCAGTAAGCAGAGAAAAAAGTTTCTGGAGGACTGAGTTCTTTTTAGGGCATTCAGGTCTGTGTTTAGCCTATACCCAAGATGATGTTTCTAATACAGTGATGTGTTTAAAATTATCCATATCTCCAGGGCAGCATCCAACTGTGAGCCGTGGTGAAGAAGGTCCTGGAGATGAGAGTGAATGGGGTGGGGGCCATCCCTGGACCCAACAAGAGGTCTGTGGGCCCTGGAGATGTGTCTGTGGTTGCTGAGGAGATGAGGGGTACAAGCTGTTCAAGTTCTCTTCTCTCTGCTCCATGTCTTGCAAAGCAAGGCGGGGTCTGCTGTTGATTCCTGTCCTGCTGGTGGTGCTGAAGCTCCCTCAAGCTGGGCTTTGTCAGCAGGGAGAGTTTCTTTGTTGCTTATTGAACTTTATGCTTCCCTGCTGTAGTCTGGGCAAATTGCTCCCCAAGAGACAAGAGAGCTGAGGTTGTGTTTTTAGAGATAGGGTCTAAATTTATACCAATCTAGTTTAAATTGATACAAACATAGCTTCAGTAGCACACATTAAGTCTACTCCTGTCCAGTTTCATCCCCATTATTGTTGCCATTAATTATATATTTATATGTGTGTGACCATTAGCATAGATGGATTTATAAATAATTGTTTTATGCATATATCCTTTTAATCACATAGGACACAAAAACTGGAGCTACAATCCAACAATACAATAATACTAGCTTTTATGTTTACTTACATATTTACTTTTACCAGAGATCTTTAATTCTTTGTATAACATTGAGTTACCATCTAGATTTCTTTTGTTTCACCTTGTGTTCCCTTTAGCATTTCTTATAGCTAAGGTCTGCTAGTGATGAATTCCATCAGCTTTTGTTTGCCTGGGAATATCTTGAGTTCTCCTTCATTTTTGAGGGATAGTTTTGCCAGATATAAAATTTCTATCTGATAGGTTTTTTTTCTTTCAGTAATGTAAAGCATATCACCCCATGCTTCTGGTCTCCATAGTTTCTAGTGATAAATTGGCTGTTAATATTAATAAAGATCATTTGTATGTTACAAGTTGCTTTTCTCTTGCTGCATTCAAGATTTTCTCCTTATCTTTGGCTTTTCATATTTTTATTATAATGTGTCTCATTGTGGATCTCTTTGCGTTTATCCTGTTTGGAGTTCATTGAGCTTCTTGTATGTGTAGATTCATGTATTTCATCAAATTTGAGAAGTTTTTGGCCATTTTTTTCTTTCTTTGTTGAGACAGGGTATTGCTCTATTGTCCATGCTGGAGTGCAGTGGCACAGTCATAGCTCACTGTAACCTCAAACTCCTGTGCTTAAGTGATTCACCAACCTCAGCTTCCTAAATAGCTAGGACTATAGCTGGATGCCACTTTGCCAAGCTAATTTACCTTTAAATTTTTTGTAGAGATAGAGCCTTGCTCTGTTGCTCTGGCTCATCTCAAACTCCTGTCCTCAAATGATCCTCCTACCTTAGCTTCCTACAGTGCTGGAATTATAGGTATGAGCCACTGCATCTGGCCTCATTTTTCTTTATTCTGTTTTCTCTCTGCTCTTCTGACCGGATAATTTCAATTGCCCTATATTCAAGTTTGCTAATCCTTCCATCTGCTTAATCAAATCTGCTGCTGTGCCTCTCTGTTGAATTTTTCATTTCTGTGATTGTACTTTTTAGCTTCAGAACTTTTATTGGATTCCCTTTTATAATTTCCATCTCTTTATTAATATTCCCTACAGTTCATGCATCATTCTTCTGACTGCCCTTAGGTCTTTGTCCATGGTTTCCTTCAGCATCTTGAGCACAGTTAAGAGTAGTTAAATGTCTTTGTTTATTAAGTTCAATATCTTGTCTTCCTTGGATATATTTACTGGTGATTATTGCCCCTGTGAATGGGCCATATTTTTTGTTTCTTTGTATACTTTGTAAATTTTTATTGAGAACTGGAAGTTTTGAATATTGTAATGTGCTAATTTTAAAAAAATCAGATTCTCCCTCTTTCCCAGGAATTGGTGATGTTTCTTGTCAAAGGATAAAGTTGTCTGTGTAGAGACTATTTTAAGAATAGGACATATGGTAAGCCATAAAGTAATTTTAAATAAATTTTAAAAGACTAAAATCATGCAAAGCATTTCCTCCAATAGTAAAATGAGTCTAGATATGAGTAACACAGGGAATCCAGAAAATTTACAAATACGTGAAAATTAAACAACATTCCTAAACAACTAATAGGTCAAAGAAAAAAATCACTCAGAAAATTATAGCATACTTTGAGATGAATGAAAACAAAACCAGGCTGGGCACAGTGGCTCATGCCTATAATCCCAGCATTTTGGGAGGCTAAGCCAGGCAGATTGCTTGAGTCCAAGAGTTCAAGACCAGCCTGGGCAATGTGGCAAAATCCCATCTCCACAAAAAATACACAAATTGGCCAGATGTAGTGGTGCACATCTGTAGTCCCAGCTCCTTGGCAAGAGGGGTGGGAGGCTAAGGTAGAAGGATTGCTTGAGCCTAGGGATGTTCAGGCCTTAGTGAGCCCTGATTATGCCACTGCACACTAGCCTGGATGGCAAAGCAAAATGCTGTCTCAAACAAAACAAAACCACAGCATACCAAAATATATGGGATGTAGCAAAAGTAGTGCTCAGGAGAGAATTTATTTTTGTAAGTGGCACATTAAAAAAAGAAAGATCTCATATCAACAACTTCATACTGTAGGAACTAGAGAGAGAATAACAAACTATACCGAAAACCAATAGAAGGAAGGAAAAAATAAAGATTAGAGCAGAGATAAGTGAAATGGAGAACAGAAAAACAACAGAATAAACAAAGTCCAAAGTTGATTTTTAGAGAAGATTAAAAAATTGTCAAGTCTTTAACTAGACTACCTGAGAAAAAAAGAAAGAAGGCATACATAAACAAAATCAGAGATTAGAGGATAATACTACTAACCTCTGAGAAATAAAAAGGATTAGAAAAGACTACTGTGAACAGTTATATGCCAACACATTAGGTAACCTAGCTGAAATGTACAAATTCCTAGAAACATGCAAATTATCAATACTGACTCAAGAAGAAATCAAAAAATCTCAAACAATAGCAAGTATGGATTGAATCAGTTATCAAAAAGCTTCCCCTAAAGAAAGCCCAAGACTAGCTAGCTTCACTGATGAATTATAACAAACATTTAAGTAAGGCTTAACACCAATTCTACCAAACTCTTCTAAAATATGAAAGAAGAGGGAGCATTTCCTAATGCATTCTATGAGGCCAGTATCACTTGAGACCAAAGCCAGACAAAGATAGCACAAAAAAAGAAAACAACAGACCAAATCAATGAATGTAATATACCCTTTTAATAAAATGGAGGGGACAAACCACACATGATTATCTCAATATATGCAGATAATGCACTTGGAAAAATTTAATTATGTTTTTTCCTGATTAAAAAAACACTCTGTAAGCTGGAAATAGAAGGTAACTTCCTTAACATCATAAAGGACATTTGTGAGAAACCCACAACTAATATCGTAAACAATGGTGAAAGACTGAAAGCTTTCCCCTAAGGATCAAAAAGAAGGCAAGGATACTCACTTTCACTACTTGTGTTTAACATTGTACTAGAAGTCTTATCCAGAGCAATTAGTCAAGAAAAAGAAATAAAACCCATCCAAATTGGAAAGAAAGATGTAAAACTACCTGTTTGTAGATGATTCTACATATACAAAATTCTGAAAAACTAGTAGCTAATAAAAAATTTAGCGAAGTTATAAGGTACAGGATTAATGTACAAAAAGCAGTTGTGTTTCTATACATCAGCAATGAACAAACAAAAATAAAATTAAGAAACAATTCTATTTTACTCAAAAAAAGGATGCCTAAGAATACATTTAACCAAGGAGGTGAAAGTCGTGTCTCCTGAAAACAATGAAATATTGGCAAAATAATATAAAGACCTAAATAAATGGAAAGATATCCCATGTTGAAAGATATTTTTTTTTAAAGACATTCTTACTCTGTCACCTGGGCTAGAATGCAGTGGTATGATCTCGGCTCACTGCAAACTCCGCCTCCCGGGTTCAAGCTATTCTCTTGCCTCAGCCTCCTCAGTAGTCGGGATTACAGGTGTGTGCCACCATGCCTGGCTAATTTTTGTAATTTTGGTAGAGATGGAGGTTTCACCATGTTGGTCAGGCTGGTCTTAAACTCCTGACCTCATGATCTGCCTGCTTGGCCTCCCAAAGTGCTGGGATTACAGGTATGAGCCACTGCACCCAGCTGAAAAACAGTCTTTTTAAGATAAGTACTTTCTGAGTGATCTACATATGCAATACAATCATATTAAAAGTCCAATGATCTCTTTTGCAGAAATGGAAAGGCTGATACTCAAATTCATATAGAATTATAAAGGGCTCCAAATAGTCAAAACAGTATTGAAGAAGAAAAATAGATTTGGAAGATTCATACTTCTCAATCTCAAAACTGCTGCAAATGTCAGTAATGAAAACAGTGTGGTACTGGCATGTGGACATAAGGACCAATGAATAGAATTGAGAGTTCAGAAATAAACCATACATTTATGGCCAATTGACAAGAGTGCCAAGAACATTGAATGTGAGAAAGAATTGTCTCTTCAGCTGGGCTCAGTGGCTCACGCCTGTAATCCCAGCACTTTGGGAGGCCGAGGTGGGTGGATCACGAGGTCAAGAGATCGAGACCATCCTGGTCAACATGGTGAAACCCCGTCTCTACTAAAAACACAAAAAAATTAGCTGGGCATGGTGGCACGTGCCTGTAATCCCATCTACTCAGGAGGCTGAGGCAGGAGAATTGCCTGAACCCAGGAGGCGGAGGTTGCGGTGAGCTGAGATCGTGCCATTGCACTCCAGCCTGCGTAACAAGAGTGAAACTCCGTCTCAAAAAAAAGAAAAAGAATTGTCTCTTCAACAAATGATGCTGGGACAACTGGATAGCCACATGCAAAAGAATAAACTTGGATTCCTACATCACTCAATGTATGGAAATTAACTCAAAATATATCCACCACTTAAATATAAGAGCTAAAACAAAACAAAACAAGACTCTTAGAAGAAAACATGGTGGCAAACTCTATGACTCTGGATTTGGAAATGGATTCTTAGATTTGACACCAAAACATGAATAATGATTAACAAAGAAAAGATAAATAAATTGGCCTTCATTAAATTAAAAACTTTTCTACATTAAGAACATTATCAAGTACCAGGCATGGTGGCTCATGCCTGTAATCCCAGCACTTTGGGACGCTCAGGTGGGCAGATCACTTGAGCCCAGGAGTTTGAGACGTCCTGGGCTCAAGTAGTTCATGAGAGTTAGGGAGTTCTCATGAGATCTGATGGTTTTAAAGTGGCAGTTTCCACTGAGACCTCTCTGCTGAGCCTGGGCAATATGGAGAAATCCGGTCTCTACAAAAAATACAAAACATTAGCCAATGTGGTGGCACATGCCTGTAGTTCCATCTACCTGGAAGGCTGAGGTGGGAGGATCACCTTATCCCAGGAGGTCAAGCCTGCACTGAGCTGTGATAACCCCACTGCACTCCAGCCTGGGTGACAGAGTGAGACCCTGTCTCAAAAAAAAAAAAGACATGACAAACAGAACTGGGGAAAATATTTGCAAAATCATATAGTGGTAAGTATTTAGAATCTAAAATATATATAAAGAACTCTTACAACTCAACAGATAAACAACCCAAGTTAAAAATGGGCAAAGGATCTGAATAGACATTTCTCTAAATAACGTATATAAATGGCCAATAAATGCACGAAAAGATGTAAAACATCCCTGGTCATTAAGGAATGCTAATTGAAACCATAGTAGGGTTCCACTTCATACTAAGATGGTGTGACAGTAATAAAAAGAGCAGAGGTTCACCAGGATGTGGGGAATTAGAAACGCTCATACATTGCTGGTGGAAATTCAAAAATGGTGAAGCCCTTGTGGAAAACAGTTCCGTATTTCCTCAAAAAATTAAACACAAAACTACCATATAATCCAGCAATCACAAACACATGAAATAAAAAACAAAAATATTTCCTTACAGAAACTCAAATATAATTATTTATAATAGTAAAATGTATTATATAGTTTGGATATTTGTTCCCACCCAAATCTCATGTTGAACTGTAATTCTCAATACTAGAGGTGGGGACTGGTGGGAAATGTTTGGGTCATGGCAGCAGATACTTCATAGCTTCGTGCTGTTTTCAAAACAGTGAGTGAGTTCTTGTGAGATTTGTTCATTTAAAAGCATCTAGCGCCTCCCCTGCTTGCTTCTGCTTTTGCCATGTGACATGCCTACTCTCCCTTCACCTTCTGCCATGATTGTAAGCTTCCTGAGGCCTCCCTGTGAGCTGAGCAGAGGCCAGTACCATGCTTCCTGTATAGCCTGCAGGACCATGAGCCAATTAAACCTCTTTATAAATTACCCAGTCTCAGGTATTTCTTTATAGCAATGCAAGCACAGCCTAATACAACATAGAAATATGTTAATCAATAAATGACTGGATAAATAAAATGTGGCTTATCAGACAATATTATTCAGCCTTAGGAAAGAATTAAGTACTGATTTATGTTACAACTGGATGAACCTCAAAGACATTTTGCTAAGTGTAAGCTGACAGACACAAAAGGTCATGTATTTTGTGATCCCTTTTATATGAAATGTCCAGAATAGGCAAATACTGACAGAAAGATTAGTGGTTTTCAGGGACTGGGGGAAGGGGAATGGGGAGTCATTACTTAGTGGGTATGAAATGTTCTTCTGCACAATGAAAAGGTTTTGAAACTAGAGAGAGGTAGTGATTGCATAACCCTTTGAATGTGCTAAATGCCACTGAATTGTACACTTTAAAATGATGACTTCTGTGTTCTGTTTCACCTAAAAATAATTATTACAGCACAGCTTCTGTCTTCATCTAATCATTTTAACTCAAAATTATAATTTGTCTGATATTTATCAGCCGTAACTAAACATTGCCATGATCCATTGCTATTTGTTCCCACATTTTCCCTGTCTCTACCTATATAATCAATCTTATAAGGTCCAGTAACAGAGTAAATTATTGGGACTCTTTTGCTGTTTTCCAATCAGTAATGGACAATTACAACCTGTATTTGATGTTTTCATTCTTGTTCTAGAAATAAGGTTTATGGCAGCATTCATCTGACACAGAAGCACATCTGAAAGTAGAGAGAGATATGTTACCCCCTTGCTGGCCGAGTTCCACCACTTTGCTCAGCTATTCACACCTGACGTCTTGCTTCATTTTCATACAAAATCCGGAGATAATTATTATCCACAATTATCTGGCCTTAGGCCCTTCCCCATCAGCCTGCCTTTGCCTTTTCATTCCCTTGGACCTGAAAGGCTCCTGGGCCCCTTGGAAGTACAGGCCCACCAAGAAGAGTGTCGCCAGCCAGCTCCTGAATCTCCCAAGGAACTTCTCACGTCTTGATCTGAGCACAGACTGGAAGCCAGCAGTGGGCAGGAGCAAGTGGGTTGCACTGTGGCTGAGGAGGGGACCCTGGGCTTGTGGGCCTCGGAGAGGCAGAGCAGGGGAGGGAGATGAGACTACACATGGCTTTCATTTTTGACATGTCGTAGGCCCCCTGCACACGCCGCTCAAGGTCTTTTCCATGTCACATCTGATGCGGGAGGACTGTCTGTGAAATTGCTCTTAGCAATAGCTGTGGACCACCACTGAGAGGGTGAATATACAAATGGGCAATGTGCAGACCATCTATGATGGCAAAACTTAGACCCCCAACTTAAAAGTCAAAGCACATCCTGTGCAGCATCTGGCTAGACTCAGGAATGGGAAGTGGCTGCAGCTTCCCAATTTTCTGCCTCTGCTTCCAACTAAGAAAGTCAAATATTCTCCCCAAACTGACCCCATAAGATGCCCGCTGCCAGGTGGCCCACCCATAGCTTCCCCTGACAACAGCCTCCACCCAGGGGACACCCACCTGGAGCCTTCCCATCTTCCAATGGGAAGCTTCCCTCCCCACCCACTTTCGAGGCTGTGCCATGTGCAGGGACAGTGGCTGCCTTCTTGGTGACAGCTTCCAGTGAGCAGCCTCTGCTGTCCTCACTGATGTCCATGGTTAATGCAAAGACTCCTCCAGGACACTTTCTGCACTGCCTGTCGTCCAGACCCCGCCTCTGCCCAGGCACCCTGGCCTTAATGCTGCAGCTCACAGGGCACCCAACTGGTGACAGGCCCAGTCTGAGCCCCTCACTGCCGCCCTCCTGGACTTCTCAGTTTGGTGCCAGGCCTTGTTCCTGCTTACCATTTGCTCCATCACGGAGCCATCATCCATTGCTCTACTCTTCTGTGCAGTGCTTTCTAAAAAAGCGGTGTTCATCATATTAAGGAGAAGCATGAGGGGCACATGGGTTAGCCTCACAGACAGGTGAGTCTGCAGCTCTCACCGGACCCTTGTTCACATCTACAAACTTCGCTGTGGATCAGCAGGGAAACTTGGCGAGGTTCTGCCGTCCAAGGGTTTTGTCCTGAGAACTTGGCTTTTAGAACATTCTCTCTGGTTTTCTGCCTGGGGCTGGGGGTCTGGTTCAGGGTGCTGGGTCTGTGTTTCGAGGAGGCTGTCCTGCAGGTTTAGGGTCTGAGACACACTGTGCACTGGCATCATGTGCCTGTCGACTATCACCAGCTCACAGGGCATCCGTGTCTGAATCCCTCTGCTGACCATCACCAGCTCACAGGGGCATCCGCGGCTGAATCCTCTGCTGACCATCGCCAGCTCACAGGGGCATCCGCGTCTGAATCCTCTGCTGACCATCGCCAGCTCACAGGGGCATCCGCGGCTGAATCCTCTGCTGACCATCGCCAGCTCACAGGGGCATCCGCGGCTGAATCCTCTGCTGACCATCACCAGCTCACAGGGGCATCCGTGGCTGAATCCTCTGCTCTTCCAGAAAGACTTGGGCTTTTTATGGTCCTAATTCTCAGGCTGATCTTTCTAAATGGCAAAACTTTGCCAAGGGTGACTTGAATCTTCAGTGGCAACTCTGGGAACATTTGGCTTGAGAAACATTGTTCAGTTAAGAGATTCTTTACAGAAGAAAATGAGTAAGATTTCCCACACATAAATACAGAGGCCTCCAAATGAATTCTGAATAAAAAAGTATTTTGCTAAGAGATTGTTTGCCCAATGCTAAAGACTGACTTGACAAGCTTAAACGGCCCCTCTCCCGCCTGCCCTCCATGTCCCCCTGTGCCTAACTCTCCTTCTGTCCCTCATCCTTTACTGTTTCTCTCCTTCCACACTTCCATCAATTCCTTCCTCCTCTCCCCTGTGTCCAGATGCCCTACCTTTTCTCAACAACTCTCCTACCACGCTGTAACCTAAACTTCCTCTGTATTCCTTGAAGCCAGAAACAAAGAGCTGACACCAATCATTGAAGGCCTTGGATCCAAAGGCCTTCTCATGCACATCACTAACCTTTGTAACACCCCTGTCTTGCTGGTAAAGGAACCAAGTGGATGAGAATGTTGATTTTTCAAGGTCTTGAGGTCATCAACAAAATTGTTCTCTCTCACTTCCCAGTGGCTTCTAAGCTAAACTCCTTCCTGCTATCAACTTCTCCTGAAGCCACTTGCCTTCATGATAGAGATTATTTGCTTTTTCAGTGTGCCCCTCTATAGAGACATTCAGTACCCTTCGTCCTCATCCGAGTAGGACAAGAGTATACCTGGACACTTAATGCCTTAGAGTCAATGATGACCCTTCCTATTTTTTGCAGGTCCTCAATTAAGGCTTAAAAGATGACCAGGTGCAGTGATTCATGCTTGTAATCCCAGCACTTTGGGAGGCTCCGGTGGAAGGATCACTTGAGTCCCGGAGATTGAGCTACTGAGCTATGATTGCACCATTGCCCTCCAGCCTGAAATACTCAGGGTGACAGACTGAGACCCTGTCAAAAAAAAAAAAGACATAAAAGATCAAAATTTCCATGTGATTTGGTTCTGACACTATATATAGATGATCTACTTTTCTCAGAGAACAAAGAAACCTGTGAAAAATATTCCATTGACTTTCTCTCAGCCTTAGTAGAAAAGGGACATGACATTTCAGAAGACACATTACCATTTGGCCAAAACATATTTACTATTTAGGACATGCCCTATCTAAGGAGGAAAAAGCATTCTGTTCTCACAGACTAATGACCACCCAAGTTTATTCTAGATCTCTCACAGAATGACAGTTGAGAGGATTTCTAGGTTTAGTTGGATACTGAAATGAGTGCAAAATTTTTCTAAAGTTGCAACACTTTGTTTTGTAAATTGAGGACTTAGTAAGTTTGTTTTGGGAACATAAACATGCACAGGCCTCTGGAGCCTGAAGAAGGCGCTTCAGTGGTCCCTTCCCTTGACATCCCTAACTGCAAAGCTTCCCATGATCTGTTCTGCAGGAGCAATCTGCACAAGCGCTTGGGGTTTTTACTCAACTTCCTGGGAACCATCAAAGACCCTGGATTCACTATGGCTTTACCCTTGATCTGGGTGCAGAGGCTTATTCTCCTTGTCTTAGTGCAATAGCTGACACTGAACACTTTTTGAGGCTTCTGATGAACCAATTCGTATTAGTCTATTTTCACACTGCTATAAAGATACTACCCGAGACTAGTAATTTATAAAGCAGTTTAACTGAGTTACAGATCCTCATGGCTTGGGAGGCCTCAGGAAGCTTACAATCATGGCAGAAGGCGAAGGAGAAGCAAGGCACCTCATGGTGGCAGGAGAGAGCAAGGGAGAGCTCAGTGGAAACTGGCACTTTAAAATTCTCAGCTCTTGTGAGAACTGCTTCCTCACTATCACATAAACAACATGGGAAACCACACCCATGATCCAGTCACCTCCCACTAGGTTCCTCCCATGACAAACAAGGATTACAATTTGAGATGAGATTTGAGTGGGGACACAGAGCCAAACCATATTACAGTTCTCGTCTCCCCATTTGACCTCCTTGTTCCTTCTTCCATGCAGACATTGCTTCTGCCTGGGAATGCACACTTCCCAGCCAGCCAATTTGCCTCTTAGGAGATTCTGTTCCTCTCCCTCTCCCCTTACTATTCACGCTGCAGTGCTCTGAATCCTGCTACTCTCACACCCCCGCCAAGGAAAAGGAGCCTCAAGGCAGTGCTACCTCAGCCAGGAAGCCTTCTGTATTTTTTAGTTTCACTGGAGACCTCGATTGGGAACCCTGACCTAATACTATTTGTAGATGGACTGTAGCTTGAAACAAGCTGGAGGTGGTCAGGTAGGATATGCTATCACCACTCTATATTCTTTGTTAAGGATATCGTCCTCTCCTAGGTAAAATCAATCCTGATGGCCAAGCTCACTATGCTTACTAGAGATTGTCAAACAGTAGAAGTCCAGAGTGGCTGCACACAGAGGCAGCAGGTGGGCTTTGGGAGCAGCACACAACTGTGGGAAGCTTTGGAAACAGAAGAGGTTTCTCACTTCCACTGGGATCCCCATCCAAAATGGGCACATTCCGAAGCTTTTAGCTGGACTCTTACTTCCTAAAGAGGTTAGGCCTCTCTCTCTTCTATTAAAAAGATTGAGGCCTAGGCCAGAAGAGACACCATGGAAACTAAAGGAAATGCTAGGTCCTCATGCCAAGCAGTTTTAACAAAGACTGTGATTCTAATCTAAAGAATAAACCCCTGGAGGGAGTCAAAGAGGCCATTATAAGATATCCACCGTTATGGAAGCAGCCTGGTTGTACCGCTACTTAGATAATCTCTGGCACCTCCAACAAGGCCTATTAGTGGTACTAGATGATTTCAGATGAATGTTGGCTAAATTTCTCAATGAAACTACTGTTCATGGTACAGACAAATTGGTTACAATCTTAATATTGGTGGGAGAACTTTAAAAGATAGTTGAAGTTATTTTAGGCTTGTGTTATGACCTGTTGACAATATAATCATGAAAAAATCCATAAAGCTGGAACATGGCCAGGGACTACAATCCCAAGAGCCCCGTGAGCATCTTCAGATGGAGATACGGTTTGGCTCCGTGTCCCCACCGAAATCTCATCTAGGATTGTTCTCCCCAATTCCCACGTGCTGTGGGAGGGACCCCATGGGAGGTAACTGAATCATGGATGGTTTCCCCCATACTGTTCTCATGGTAGTGAATAAGTCTCATGAGATTTGATGGTTTATTAAGGGGAAACCCTTTTCACTTGACTGTCCTCTCTCTTGCTGCTACCACATGAGACGTGCCTTTCACCTTTCACCATGATTGTGAGGCCTCCCCAGCTGTGTGGAACTGTGAGTCCAACAAACCTCTTTCTTTTGCAGATTGCCCAGTCTCAGGTATGTCTTTATCAGCAGTGTCTTTATCAGGTATGTCTTTTTCAACAGACTAATACAGATGAATTTTACCTTCTTCTGCCCTCCATGAGAGTTGAGGATGTTTTAGTTATTGCATGTCTATTTTCAGGGTGGGTCAAAATATTTCCTTACCAGAAAGCACAGCCTTTACAGTTCCTAAAAAGCTGCTTGCTTTCATGTTTCCAACCTGGAGCCTCTCAGCTTTCACATCAAGTGACCAAGGCAGACACTCTATGAAGCCATTATAGGAGAACCCTATAAAGTGTTACCTCCTACCCCCAAACCACACTGCCTTCACTACCCACATATTCTGAATAGATGGAGAGAGCCAATAGCATCCTTAAATTAATTGTAGGAAAAATTTAATAAACCCTGGAGCTCCTTTGGCCAAAGGTACTCCCACTCCCCTTCTGGCCATATGGTTCCCTCCTTCAAGGAAATATCAGTTACCCTCTGAACTGGTGCTATAGACTGAATGTCTCACCAAAACTCCTACATTGAAATCCTAACGCCCAATGTGATTGCATTAAGAGTGGGGTCTTCGGGAAGTGATTAAGTTATGAGGGTGAAGCCCTCACAGATGGGATTAGTGCCCTTATAAAAAGAGGCCCAGGGGAGACCCATTACTTCTTCCACTATGTGAGGTTATAGTGAGAAGATGGCATTCTGTGATGAACTAGGACTTCACCAGACACTGAATCCGATCACTACATGATCTTGGACTTCCCAGCCTCCTGAACTGTAAGAAATAAATTTCTGTTGTTTATAAGCCACCCAGTCTGGTATTTTGTTATAGCATCCTGAATGGACTAAGACAATTTGTAATGCATTTAGGGATTTCACCTCTGATACTAGCCTCTGCCCTCTTGCACCCAGATGAGCAAAACACTGGTGATGTTCAATATTCAACAGCCCCCTTCTAACATCTTCCTAAACAGCTTCTTCATGATCTTCAACCTGGAGGTTTTGTCTGTTGGAAGAGACATCTGAGAAAATTGCTCTTAAATTTTGTTGGAAAGGACTTACCATCTACATTAACCATGACCACAGCAGTGAAACTCCAGTCACATTTCACAACTTGCTAAAGAAGCAATCCAGAATACCACACAACTGGAAGCCTATTCCAAGAGCAGAACTTAAGCTTTATAGACTCCCCAGAAGCAGCCCATCTGAGGAAGTAGGCGTCTGACTCAAGACCTTTAGAGCAAGCTCAAATAGTGGAAAGGTTCTGCTCAAGACATTGGACAAAGACTCTGATTCCTGTTTGAGTTTTCATCTTTTGCCTATGATAATTCCTCCAATTTTCTATAGACCCCTTGTTGCTGTCCACTCATAATGAACCCCCTTTTTTTCTCTTTTCTTCCCTTTTGTGATAATAGATAGATCGGAAAATAGTCTAGCACCATTCTCAGATTACCCCAGACAGTAGTCAGTGCCCTCAGTCTTACTGACTACAGGGCATGCCATCACATTTCAATGATAAAAACCTTGAGGCAATTCTAGTTTTAATAAATGAGACATAGAGAATCACAGCTGATAGTGTTTCCACTTGCACCTACACAGACAAAAAGACCTAAAACTAAATTTGTAGTCAACAACCTTTATAGAGTGATGAACTTGCCACCTTGAAGATACCAACAGAGGCCCAATTAGCATAACCCAGCTAATGTAAAATCTTGGTTCCAATCTAGTGTCACAGACAGATCCCTTTTACCTGGATTTCCATGGACCCCTATTGGATACTACTTTTTTTAGGTCCAGGGCTTTTGATGCTGATTGTTCTCATGAACTTTATTTATTTATTTATTTATTTATTTGTCGAGACAGAGTCTTGCTCGGTTGACCAAGCTGGAGTGCAGTGCTGCAATCTCAGGTAGCTGCAACCTCAGATTCTAGGGTTCAAGTGATTCTCCAGCCTCAGCCTCCTCAGTAGCTGGAATTACAGGCACCCACCACCACACCTGGCTAATTTTTGTGTTTTTATTTTAATTTCATTTAAAAATTTTTTTTTTTTTTAATTTTTGCATTTTTAGTAGAGATGGGGTTTTGCCATGTTAGCCAGGCTAGTCTCGAACTCCTGACCTCAGGTGATCTGCCCACCTTGGCCTCTCAAAGTTCTGGGATTACAGGTGTGAGCCACCTCACCCAGCCTCTCATGAACTTTAGGAATATAATTCTGAGACTTGTCTGTATATAGAGACTCTAATTTTAGAAATCACCAAGGCTGGACATCCAGCTGATCATTCAGGAACTATACCTGGAGAAAATAGGTTGATACAAACCACCAGTGTTCCCAGAAGTGGGAATCATACAAGTAGAGGAGCCCTTGAGAAAATTACTAGTTACTCTGGCAGAAGTATAAACACCACCTCCTGTGCACTGGATGGAAAACAGGCCAGTCTCAGCTCACTGGTATACATGGTGATGAACGAGCACATTGCTCCAGAGTTCTTGTTGGCTGGTCATGGCATCTGTGCTGCTGCTAATACTTCTTGTTGTACCTGGATGAATGAAACAGGCAAAATCGAAGAGACTATACAATGCCATGAGGAAAAAACTATTTGTCTCTTTAAGGCTGATCCTCATGGCCTATGGGATTTGTTCTCTTGCCCTGGGATGGGCACCTGGTGTTCCCAGTTCAGAGGCATCTTATGAGAACGATTACTCGGTCTTCTTTCGTCATAGTGGTCATCACGCTGTTGGTTGCCTCCTCTGCAGAGTCTGCTGTGCTTTTGTGCAGCTGCTCTGTCATCAGATGGTCTCCATGGTGCTACAACAACACAAAGAGAAGAATTCTCATGAAATGATTGCTTATGGAGGCAACCAGACAACCCCCAAGCTGTGAAGACCTGGATCTCTAGCCTCCTCTGAAGTGTCCAAACTCTCCAGTGAGAGAATGACTAAAAGCGGAAGGGAGACCAAGCGGAATGTGCAGACAGACAATGGTCTGGCTGTAAAATGTGATCTCTGACCTGTGCCTCTGCAGCAATCTGCCCAGAATGGCCAGGACATAGTCAAAGACTGCCAATGTTCCATGCTCTTACTGTTTCCACTTCCAACTCAGGACCAACCAGAGAAAGCCAAGCGTATTTCCAAGCCCACCAAAACAGGTGCTCAGCTCTAGAGGCTGCTTCCTTCTCTCCATGCCAACAACTGCAGGTTCCCTCCCCTCCGAAGTTTCTCTAAAGGCTGGCCATTCTTCTCATCTTCACTGCTACCACCCTAATAACAGCTCTCAGCTGCCATAATCTTTCACCAGGACTGCTCCAGCAACCTCCTCTTAAGCCTCATTCCCTTCCTCAATCAACATTCCTTTCTCTGTAGGACAGCCCTGCTGCATATTTCTTTCTTTTTTGTGTGTGTGAGACAGAGTTTCGCTCTTGTTACCCAGGCTGGAGTGCAATGGCGCGATCTCGGCTCACCACAACCTCCGCCTCCTGGGTTCAGGCAACTCTCCTGCCTCAGCCTCCTGAGTAGCTGGGATTACAGGCACGCGCCACCATGCCCAGCTAATTTTTTTGTATTTTTAGTAGAGACGGGGTTTCACCATGTTGACCAGGATGGTCTCGATCTCTTGACCTCATGATTCACCCACCTCAGCCTCCCAAAGTGCTGGGATTACAGGCATGAGCCACCGCGCCCGTCCCCTGCTGTACATTTCAAATGGAAATCTGATCCTGTCAATCAACCACTGAAAACACTTCCTTGGCTTCTCCTTGGTCTTAATAAGATCCAAATGTCTTTCTAGCCTGGCTTGGCCTCTCCTTGGTCCTCGTCTTCCTGTGGCCTGCACTTTGGCTGTTCTGGTCTGGCTGTGCCAGGCTCCCTCAGGTGCAGGTCTTCTTTGGGGCTGCCCTCTGCCTGCACACACTCCCTCTCTACCTCTCACAGCTCTGCTCTGCCAGTGTCTACTTATCCTCTAATCCCAGACCTTGCTTCTTTGAGACTGGTCTACATCAGGTTTCTGGGTCACAGGCATATATGGAGATCCCATTCTCAGGAGCATTGACCAAGGTTTATAATTATATTTTCATCGTGTATTTATTTCACAGATGCCTTTCTCCTCCACTAACCTAAGCTTCAGGAGAGCAGTGGTGGAGTCTGTTCAACACTATTATTGGCGCCTGGTGGACCTACACAGAGCATATGTAGAATAAAGGGGAGAAGTAACCTGGTGTGGTGGCTCACGCCTCTCATTCCAGCACTTTGGGAAGCTGAGGTGGGACGATTTCTTGAGTCCAGAAGTTCAAGATCAGTATGGGTAGCATAGTGAGACCCTGTCTCTAAAAAACCCAAAAACTTAGCCAGTCATTGGTGGCGCATACCTGTAGTCCCAGCTACTTGGGAGGCAGAGGTGGGGTGATCCCTTGAGCCCAGGAGGTTGAGGCTGTGATGAGCTATGATCCTGTCTCTAAGAGTAAGACCCTGTCTCTAACAGAAAAAAAAAACCATCAAAAAACAAAGTAGAGAAAGGGTACTTGTGAGTTCTTCCCAAAGCTCTCCTTTTCTGTGGCTCACTGGTTTTAGATGAACTCAGCAGTTTCTTAGATTGTACACCTGCATGTGCACAGTCGTCTCTGCGCGTAGACTCATTGGGCTGCTGACTATAGCTGTACACACGTGTGCTTTACACAGAGCCAGTGGAGTGTGAAGTGGGAGCTGAAATCCAGCTCTCTCTGTTCACGTAGGTCAGGGTCCTGCTGTGGGGCTGGGTCTGCAGAGAGGCAGAGGAAGGGACACTGAAAAACACATCAAGGCACCTTCATCTTGACCAGCCAGGTCCCAGAGGGCAGCACACACCAGAGGGACCCTGCTTTTCTAATTCGCACAAAGGTGCCTGTGGCTGCCACAGTCAACTCTGGGGCTCCCTCTGTTCTGAACAATTATCTTACAAATGTCGATGCTGGTTATAGGGGGACCTGGATGAGAGAGTGGGAGGCTTCCATGGGCCATCTTCCCCTTTAAACCCAGCTGAACAACCGGAGTCAAGGAATGTACTCTCATACTGCCACCACGTCTGTGGTCTCGTTATACAGGAGAGGCTGGCAGAATAAACTTGCCTGAGCTGTGACTCGCCTGCTAGGTAAGTCCTGAGGTCCAAGTTGCGTCTTTGGTTTGATGACTTCAGTGTCATGCACTTTCCTGAGTCTCTGAAAATAATCTTGACAAGTCCCCGAGGTCATATTGCTCATTCCTTCTGTGGTGGGAGGCACAGTCCTTTTAATGTCAGAGCTGCGGATGGTGGTTTTATACTGGATTCATCGGATATCCATGCTGAAGTGTTTAGGGATGGTGTGCTGATGTTTGCTAACACAAACAAAATCAGTCAAGAGGCGAATGTTTGAACAGATATGTGATAAAGCAAGGAAGCAAATGTTAACTGGGAGAGCTAAGGGGTGGTGTTCCTGAACCATTATTTCAACTTCTCAGTACATTCAACATTTTCATAGCAAAATGCAGGGGAAAACAATTCATTCAACATTTAAATTTTATTGTATTTACATTTATTAAAATGTATTATATTGATGACAACGTTGATGTTTATTTATTAAGGTAGGCATCAGGGATACAATGATGAATGAGACATGGTCCCTATTGGCGCGGCCCTAAAGAGACAAGCAGTGAGCAGATTAATAGCAAACAAGTTGGTGAGGGCAGCAGGAGACACACAGAATGTTCTGGGAATGTCAAAAAGTACCTACCACATTTTGGCGTGTGTGTGTGTGTGTGTGTGTGTGTGTGTGTGTGTGTGCACAGGGAGCTCTTTCTGGGAGCGAGGCCAGCAAAGCTCAGCATTGAATGGCAATGGAATGAAAATTAGCTCAGGGGGTGGGACAGGAATCCCATGAACAAACACCATGTGGTGTTTACAGGAGCAAAATGGGGCTGGGGACTGACTGGTCGGCTTTGGACAACTTGTGTGCCGAATCAGCTGGGCTTGATTCACTCTCTAAAAGGGCTGACGGGGGAAAGTACCTGAGGCACCAAGCTGGAGGTAAGGTGGGAGCTTGTGTCGGTGTTGCAGGCAGGGGACGACCTGCAGGCAGGGGTGGTGGGGCTGCACATGAGGGAAGAGATCTGATGAATATTTGGGATGTAAAACTGGAAAATTGGAGGTAGGGAACACACTGCTTGCTGTAGGAGAGGCTGTTGAGGAGAGAACGATGGGCTTAGTTTTGAATGTTCTGAATCTGAGTTGCCTGTGGGACTCTGAAGTGGAGCTGCCCCTTTTGGCAGCCAGAAAAATAAAACTGAAACGTAGGAAAGAGGTGGAGATACTAATTTGGAACTGAAAGAACAAGGTTTGAATCTGGTGGAAATTAACAAAGGAGAAAACGGCAGAATAAAAATGAAAGGCGTGGGAGTTCCAGTACCCAGCACAGCGCCTGGCACACAGGAAGCGAGTAGCGCATATGTGCTGCACCGTGAATGAAAACGCCAGCAGGATCCCAGAGAACACGCATTCAAGGATGGGCTGAGGAAGAGATGCAGGCGAAGACTGGGAAACAGTTCGTGCGTATAGAGATTAAAGAGCACGTTTGGGCAATACGGGGATGGGGGCGCGGGTTGCTGGGGAAAATCTGTAGGAAAGGGGGATTGGTCTGTACTAACAAATGGAAAACACATCCAGAAAGATGAGGCCTAAAATCTGTTTTGGGCTCAACAATTAGGAGGGCACTAGTGACCAAGGTGCTTCTGCAGAGTGGTGAGGGTGGGGGTGAGGGGGCAGGGGGCGGAGGAGGCAGACACAGGGACTGCTGTTTTGAGAAACATAATAAAATGAGAGGTCGCTAGAGGATCACTGGGAGACTGCAAGGCTTTAACTAAATTTTTCATCCCACCCATAATTTTGCAAGGAAGATAAATAGGGACATCATGCCCATTTACCACTGTAACTCGTAATAAAATCATAACTCATAAGCAAACATAAAGGGTAAACTCTCCTTCAATTACGACTTGTATTCCTGTAGGAAAAAAACAAATTGTGGTCAGGTTATATCGGCCCACTATTTAACACAATTTTAAAACGTATATGGACATTTATTTAGTGCCTATTACGTTTTTAGCCACTGAGCTGAACTGATCAGATGGCTCCCATTGAGAGGGAAAAGTTGAAATCATGGGCGAGTGGATGGTGACAAGGAGGCTCTGAAGAGGGCTGTGAGCCCAAGGCCCAGCCTGGGCACGGCTGGGCACGGCCTCTGCCCCGCGGCGGCTGGAGTGGGCCTCAGGGCTGGAGGGTGGCTGCGGGTTTCAGGGGCTCGGTGCTCTGAAAGAAGACCTTGTGGCCTCGTGCTGAAAGGGGCAGGTGTCCTCCAGGGGGCTTCGCCAAGAAGGAAAGGCCTGGAACAGCCACCTAGGGCGCGGCTGGCTTAGGGTTAGGGTTGGGGTCAGGGGGAGGAACACTGGGGGAGGGTTAGGGTCAGAGTCAGGGTTAGTGCTCGGGTGAGGTTCAGGGGTAGGGGCAGAATTAGGGTTAAGGTTAGAGGAACTGGGGGAGGCGCCTGAGCTGCCCTCGTGGCCGCCCCCACGTGCTCTGCGCCACGAGGCGTCTGCCAGAGGCCTTGGGACTCCAGGGACTAAGACCTAGAGGCATTGTGCAAGCCGTACGCCATGTTTCCACTCATTTTGAGGAATAAACTATTACTGCCACACAGCTGATAAAAACCTGTACGAAAGTGAACTTTTAGGTTAAGAGTTATATAAATGTATGCAATTAACCCTCTCCCCACACAACGTAGAGTAGAGCTAACTAAAAATCAGAATTCTCAAGAAAAGGTATCATCACTTTCCCAAAGGAATGATGAAGTCAGGAGACCCCAGCCAGTCGGTTCACCAGGATATGTCAATCATGGAACTCTTGTCCCAGTTCTGGGAGCCAAAGTTCTGTCCTCCAATGGCAAGGCAGCATTATCAAAGCTGGGCTCCCATTGGCTCTGAGATGTGGGCGGGGTCACCACTCCTGGAGCTGCCACTAGCTCCACCCCCATTTCATGCAAATAAAGTCAAAGCTGTGGTGAGTACATGTGATTGGTCACATGGTTGATGACACACTCTCCCCACCCCTTTAGTGACGTCATCGCCCACTCAAACTCTCACGAGAGTTTGCACAGATGTGGAGGGGAATGGCAGAACAGTTCCCTGGGCCAGAAGGGAGTCAGGGGGCCCAGCAGGGGTCCCCCATTACCACTCCAGAGCCTCGAGTCCGGCTTTAGCCAGGGGCCCCCGAGGGGCCTGTGGGGACTGCCAGGGGCCCCAAGCACACTCGGCTCCCATTGGCTGGCTGCGCCGACATGCAAATGAGGGTCAACGTCACTTCCTGAGGCCAATCGAGCGCCATTTTCTCTTTCTGGCTGCGCGGGAGGAGGGGACGAGTCGCGCCGGGGGTGGGCGCGCGCTGAGGCGGGGGTCCCGCCGCGCGGGGCGGAGGCGCGGGCGGGCTCAGGCGGTCCCACGGGACGCGGCGGCGCCTGGTGGAAGACGCGGCAGCGCTGCGAGAGGCGGCAGAGGAGACGCGGTGCTCCTTGGGCGCGGAGCGGTAGGTACGGCCCGGCTCGGCCCCGGCCCGCGCGGCGACGCCCCCTGCCCCACTCCCGGCCGAGCCCCGCCCACGCCGGTACCCAGCCCACACCCACGCCCGCCGCCTGCCCTGGCGCTGCCCATGGCCGCTTGGGGAATCCCAGGACGTTCTCGGCGCGGGTTCGCGGCCCGAACGGTGCCCATCGTCCCCCGACGCACCGCGGCCCGCCCCGCCCGCCGCCGGTCACGTGGGAGCGGGTGCCACCCCGGGAGGGCGGAGAAGGGGACGCGGACCAAAGGGGAGAGGAGGAATAGGAGAAAGATGGGGACGGGCACCGAGGGAGGGAAGGGGGTTGGTGAAGGGAGCGAGGAGTAGAGGGAGACGGAACACGGATGGAGAAGGAGAGGGGGGGCGGGGAGCTGGGGCCACCCCAGTGAGAACCCCAGAAACGCCCTGGCCGCCTGCCGCAGCCCCGAGTCCAGGTTCTCCTGGAAGCTTTTCCCTGGAGGAGCGTTGAGTGACGGCAAATGTAGGGCAGGAGCTGACGGTGACACCTAAATCTGCCCAGGTTTTTTTCCCGTAGAACGGTTTGAAGAACAGCTGATGATGGGTCCCTGTTTCTTCACCGTTGAGCTTTTGATGCGAGTATCAAAAATTGATACGCAGATGTTGACTTCAAAATAACTTTTCATCTACCGTGGCTGGTTGCGTTGAAATAGATTCTGTTTACAAAATTTCTACCACATTTGGCTTTGGAATGTTAAAAATCGTAACTGCCCTTTTCAGTATTGTACAGATTCAGAATGAGAATTACATTTTTTGAAGTATTTTCTTTGAACAGAAGACTTGCCTGAGTACTTAAAACTTATTTTCGTAGGTAATCAGTGCCTCTTGGGATCTTGAGGAATCTACTGGCTGCAGAGGGGTGGGGTGGGGGAGGAGAAACGGGTAAGCAGATAACTGACAATACAGATTGGCAAGTGCTGCAGCAGATACTCCTATATGTTCCTAGAGGACTGTGGGCATCTGGCACGTGCAGCTTTTATCAGAAAAGGGGGTTTGGAGTCTGAGTACGATTTGTGGGATTGAGCAGTCATTAGTGGGAGAGAGGACTACATGTAAAAAGGTAAGAGCTGCGTAAAGTACATGTTCAGCTATGGTTGGAAGTCGGTAATGTATGTGTAACTTATTTAGAGATGTTCCTGGAGAGTTGGCCATGTATGGATGTGTTTCAGTATTTCAGTTAGAGTTAGGACTTCACTCTGAAGACAGGATTGAGCCCGTGGTCCTTGAACATGAAAGTGACAGATGTGTGTTAAGGAAGTACAGGAGTAGAGATGAGACGAGGTTGTCCTACCAGCCTTCTAGTTGGGGAGGAACAATGAGGGGTTAGGACATGTCTGAAAGAGTTGATCACTGTTTATGGGGGAAGATGACAACTATGCTAAGATTTTTAGCTGAAGAGATTCTGGGATTCGGGAGACACCTTTTTTATTTGAACCCAAGTTTGCAATATGCTATTGGTTAATATATTATTGCCCTCATAAGTTCACCAACAGTATATTGCAAACTTGGGTTCTGCCCTGCCCTTCACCCTCTGGCCATCCCAGACCTGTTAGGTCAATGTGTTACATAGGTGGAAACGGGTACCTCCCAGTGATTTGAACCCAGATCTTCTGAATGTATGATCCAAATATTCTGTGTTTTTAAAGTTGCCTTTAAAAAAGCCCTATATTCCAATCGTTGGGACATTCATTTAGTTTTTTGGAGTTAGTTAATAGCAAACTCAGTGCTTACATGCTATTTTGCTTGTATTAACTCATTTATCCTCATAGCTATGCTGTGAATTAGGTCATACCTGCTCTGTTTTGTGGAAGAGCCAGCTGAGGCCTAGAGAAAGTGATTTGCTGAAGATTACGTAGCTCCTAAATGATAGAGCTGATGTAAACTCAAGGAACACAGCTCCAGAATCCTTTCTGGTGACCATCGTTTTGTGCAATTTCACAGGAACTAAAAATAGTCCTGTGGCTTAAAAAGTAATGATTTATTACTGTATTACCTGAATGACTTTTTTTTTTGAGACGGAGTCTCACTCTGTCACCTGGCTGGTGTGCAGTGGTACGATCTCAGCTCACTGCAACCTCTGCCTCCTGGGTTCAAGCTCTTCTGTCTCAGCCTCCCTAGTAGCTGGGACTACAGGCACATGCCACATGCCTGGCTAATTTTTTTTGTAATTTTGGTAGAGACAGGGTTTCACCATATTGGTTGGGCTGATCTTGAACTCTTGACCTCAGGTGATCCACCTGTCTCAACCTCCCTGAGTCCTGGAATTACAAGCATGAGCCACTGTGCCTGGTCAACATTTTTTTAAGAGCGTATTTTTTTTCTTTAATGGAATATCCTTAAGATATCATTATATTAAAAAAAGAGAGAAATCCTTTATATACCCTTTTGGAAAATAATATTTTCTTGTGCATATCAGTGGGATTTTATGGTAGTTCCATGCCTACCACAAACTTTGGGAATTGAGATTTATTTTGAATTGAGATTGATAGTTTACCCTAGTGAGCCTGCTGTTTTCTAATGGTGAAAATACATTTTACTGAGCACTAAGAATCTATGGAGAACAGCGTGTGTAGAGGATCTATAAATATGAAAACATTGAACTATTTCCTACTTACTCCACCACTGGGTATTTTATATGGCTCTTGTATCTTAGGATTGATAAATTATGGTATAAGAATGGATCTAAGAATGAATAAGTTGTAGTATCTGAGAATGGATAAATTATGGGTAAAAGTCAGCTTCCCTTCCCCAAAGTGATTGGCAACAGTTATGAAACTTCTGTAATTTACTTGCATTTTTTTTTTTTTTTTGAGACGGAGTTTCGCTCTTGTTACCCAGGCTGGAGTGCAATGGTGTGATCTCGGCTCACCGCAACCTCCGCCTCCTGGGTTCAGGCAATTCTCCTGCCTCAGCCTCCCGAGTAGCTGGGATTACAGGCACGCGCCACCGGACCCAGCTAATTTTTTGTATCTTTAGTAGAGACGGGGTTTCACTATGTTGACCAGGATGGTCTCGATCTCTTGACCTCGTGATCCACCCGCCTCGGCCTCCCAAAGTGCTGGGATTACAGGCTTGAGCCACCGCGCCCGGCCGCATTTTTTTAATCCTCTGTTGATTTCCCTAAAGCAGTTAGCAAACTGCTTTAAAAAAAAAAAAGGGAAACTCCCTCCCCCCCCTTTTTTTAAATATAAAGGTATTCGTGTGCTTTTGTTTAGGAGGACCACAATAACAATGATGAAGGAATAAGAGCACTTTTATTTAAGAACAAAAAGTTCCTATTTTTCAAATTCAAGAAAAAAAAAATCAGATTTACTGCCACTTAGACCATCGACAGCCACATTAGACCACTAATCCCAAGCCTTGAACAAGTAACCACAGAACACTGCCCAATCCTTGAGAGCCTCATTTTAGTAACTCCTTTCTCAGATTCATGTATGTACAACCATGCTTACGTGAATCAGCCAGTCCCCAATGACTCTGCTTTAAAAGTCCACCATGGGGCCGGGCGCGGTGGCTCACGCCTATAATCCCAGCACTTTGGGAGGCTGAGGCGGGTGGATCACAAGGTCAAGAGATCGAGACCATCCTGGTCAACAAGGTGAAACCCCGTCTCTATTAAAAATACAAAAATTAGCTGGGCATGGTGGCCTGCACCTGTAGTACCAGCTACTCGGGAGGCTGAGGCAGGAGAATTGCTTGAACCCAGAAGGCAGAGGTTTCAGTGAGCTGAGATCGTGCCATTGCACTCCAGCCTGGGTAACAAGAGCGAAACTCCATCTCCAAAAAAAGAAAGAGTCCACCGTGTTTCTCAAAACCATTTGATAAGATCAGCTCTTGCTGTGGGAGTTGAGACTTTCTTGGAAGCAGTAAATTTAGCTTCCCTGTTTCAGAAAAATGTGGTGATGGTCTCTACTTTAGACCATCCTGTTTGTCAGCCAGCTTTTGGAGAAGAACCCCAGAGGATAGAGAGGATAGTGAAACTTTAAGGAAGAAATGAAATCAAGTCTGATAGACTCCGTGGAAAGCAGCTAACAAAATTTTTGTTGAGTTTTGCTCTGGCCAAAGAAGCTGGTCTGGGCTAGAAAGTGACCTTGAGCTTAGTGTTTACAAGTGCGTAATGAGGTTATGGCAGCTCTTCTATGGGAGTGTAAGCTTTTGAAGGCTGGAACCCAAATCAGTGCATTTTATTAAAGAAAATTTTCAAACTATTTCCTGTGATTTTTATATCCTCCCAGTTCTGCAATGCTAATGATCGTTAAATCTCTCCTTTGGCTGAGACCAGGATACATTTTTCACATAGATAGATAACTTTTAGAAGAAATTTAACCCCTCCAAAACAGCTTCTCAAAAGCTTGTTTGCATGTTATCCATCAAAAATTTCTCACTATTATATGTTAACCCTTTCTGCCTCCCACTCCTTTCCCAGTTTTATTCCAGTCTACCTTTTTGGTTTTACTTTTGCTAAATAAATTCATGTTTCCTCCTTTACCTCAATCATCTTTGAATGCCCGTTTACTCACCTTGTGTGTCTTGGGCACCAGCTTTCCATAGCCATTCCCTCTTTTGAACCCCCAGCACTTTCTGCATATCTTATTGGTTCTTATCCTGTTTTATTTTATATCTTTAGTTCATTTAATGAACATTTGCTATGTACTGTGCTCTGTGATGGGACCCTTTCAAGCAAATATAACATGATTTCTGCCCTGGAGTAGTTCAGCCCAGTATGAGAAATGGATATATAAGTAGATAATTGCAACATGGTGAGTAGTGCAGTGGAGTGGTATATGGTTATTGTGCCAAGTCCTAGGAGGGATCACTAAGCCTGTCCTTGGGTGGAGGATACAAGAGAGGAGTGTAGAAGTAGAATTGTTTACTCAGAAATTGTCCTTGAAAATCGTGAGAGGGCCAGGCATGCTAGCTCATGCCTGTGATCCCCGTACTTTGAGAGGCTGAGGGGAAGGATTGCTTGAGCCCAGGAGTTCAAGACCAGCCTGGGTAACATAGGGAGACCCTGCCTCTACAAAAAATAAAAACAATTAGCCAGGTGTGGTGGCACATACCTTTAGTCCAACCTACTCAGGAGGCTGAGGGAGGAGGATTGCTTAAGCCTGGGAGGTTAAGCCTGGGAAGTTGAGGCTGCAGTGAGCTGTAATCAAGCCGTTATACTCCAGGCCTGGTTGACAGAGCAAGACCCTGTCTCAAAAAAAAAAAAAAAAAAAAAGTCTTGAGAGATACTGTCAAATTGCCCTGTAAATGTGTAAAAATTACAGTTTTTCTGCTTTTACTACCACCAGATGTTACTAATCTTAATAGCTAACTGTTTTGATAGTAAAAATTTTACATTATTTTAAATGGCATTTCTTTATCAGTGAACTTGAATAACCAAATGTTTGCCACTTCAGTTTGACTAATACATATTTTAGTGTGTATAACCTACACTTTTAAATGTTTTTTGAAATAGTTACAGATATATAGAAAAGTTACAAGTATATTATGAAGAATTTTTTTCCCTGAATCACTTAAGTTGCCAAAAAAAGTTGCCACATTACCCTAAATACTGTTTCCTACAAACAAGAACATTCTCCTACATATCCATAAGAAAATCATCAAACTCAGTGTATCACTACATTCGAGTGGGTTATATTGCTGTATACCAAACCACCCCAAACTTTGTGGAGTAAGACATTTTATTTAGAAAGCTCATTAGTTCTGTGGGTCAGTTCTATTCAGACAGGGGAGGGAGATGGTTTGTTTCTGGTCCACAGTGTCTGGGGCCTCATCTGGGAAGACTTAAAGGCAGGGGGTGACTTGACAGCTAGGGGCTAGAATCCTCAAGAGGCATCTTCACTCCCATGCTGATGGTTGCTATGGACCATCTCCATATGGTGTCTCTGTGGGTTAGTTGGCACTTCCTACAAACGTGTTACCTGGATTCTGAGCATGATCATCCTGAGAGGTATGTGGCATTTTTATGATCTAGTCTCGGAATTCTCATGGCATTATTTTCTCCATACTTTATTGGTTAAAGCAGCCACAAAGTTCTGCCCACAGATCAAGAGGAGGGGGCATAGATGCCTTCACTTTCGGAAGGACTTTAGGGCCATATTGTAACAGCATGTGGGTTGGAAGGTATTGTTGTGTGTTCGGAAAATTCATTTTGCCACAGGTTATATCTGTTCCTTGATATATGCCCAAATTGTCTCATATTTGGCCTGTGGGAAACCTTTCAAGCTGGTTACTTTTGTGCTTTGTTGAAATGCCTCATTGAGCGGTTGCTTTATATTCTGGCATAGGATGTTCTAGGCTCATCTTGTCTTTACCATGCTCCAGCCATTTTCCCAAGGGACGCTAGTTATTATTATTATTTTTTTTATTGCGTTTTAGGTTTTGGGGTACATAAGATAGTTGCATAGGTACACACATGGCAGTGTGTTTTGCTGCCTTCTGCCCCTTCACCCACATTTGGCATTTCTCCCCATGCTGTCCCTCCCCAGCTCCCTCCCCCCGCTGTCCCTGTTCTTCCCCTATTCCCCCCAATAGACCCCAGTGTGTAGTACTCCCTCATTGTTCATCACCCGCCTATGAGTGAGAATATACAGTGTTTTATTTTCTGTTCTTGTGTCAATTTGCTGAGAATGATGTTCTCCAGATTTATCTATGTCCCTACAAAGGACATGAACTCATCATTTCTGATTGCTGCATAATAATCCATGGTGTTTATGTGCCACATTTTCCCAGTCCAGTCTATCATCGATGGGCATTTGGGTTGGTTCCAGGTCTTTGCTATTGTAAACAGTGCTGCAGTGAACATTTGTGTGCATGTGTCCTTAGAGTAGAACGATTTATAGTCCTTTGGATATATACCCAGTAATGGGATTGCTGGGTACCCTAGTTATTTTTAAAAGGAAAGTAGTATTTGGGAATTAAGATTTGAGCCCTACTTGTGCCCACTGCTACTGGGTGTATAACTGCATCCAGGCACTCTCAGTGGACAGAGCTATGAATGTATGTATGTATGTGGACACATACTCTTGAACTGTCTTTAGTTTTATATCTGTGTTGAGAACAGTGAGTTCACTTCAGTAACCCCTAGTCTGGTCAAGCACTACAGGGTTTACTTTAATTGGATGCCTTTTTAGATATTGTTTTAAACAGCTTGAGATAACAATTTACATACTATACAATTCATCTATTTAAAGGGTACAGTGAATGGCCATGAGCATATTCACATCATCACACACCACATTTGAGCTCAGAATGAAGAAGCCCTGCTTCCATCACTTCCTAGCCTTGGCAGCCATTGTTGTGCTTCTTTTTTTTTGGGCGGGGAGGGGGACAGAGTTTTGCTTCTCACCCAGGCTGGAGTGCAGTGGTGTGACCTCGCCTCGCTGCAACCTCTGCCTCCTGGGTTCAGGTGCTTCTCCTGCCTCAGTCTGTGGAGTAGCTGGGATTACAGGCTCACAGCTAATTTTTTTGTATTTTTAGTAGAGATGAGGTTTCACCATGTTGACCAGGCTGGCCTGGAATTCCTGACCTCGGGTGGTCCACCTGCCTCGGCCTCCCAGAGTGCTGGAATTGCAGGCACAGCCACCATGCCTGGCTTACTGTTGTGCTTTCTATGGATTTGCCTCTTCTGGACACTTATATAAATAGAGTCATACAATATGTGGTCCTTGTGTCTGGCTTCTTTTACTTAGCACATTTCCAAGGTTTATTCATGTTGTAGCACGTATGTATTTCATTTCTTTTATGGTCAAATAATATTCCATTGTATGGATATCCAGTCATCAGTTGAGGGGCATTTGGGTTGTTTACACATTTTGGTGATTGAATAGCGTTGTTACGAACATCCTCGTATAAGTTTTTGTGTGGATGTATGCTTTTCATTTCTCTTGGGTGGAATTGCTAGTTCATATGTTACCTATATTTTTCATCTTTTGTGGGACTGCCAGACTGTTGTCAAGACTGGCTGCACAGGTTTATATTCCTATTAGGAATATATGAGAGTTCCAATTTCTCCACGTCCTTGCCAACGTGTTTCCTTTTTTTTTTTTTTTTTTTTTTTTTTT
>CM052661.1:108792620-108809131 GCA_028533165.1 Leontopithecus rosalia
TTTTTTTTTTAAATTAGATATATCCTGGTGGACATAATATTTCTTTGTGGTTTTGATTTGCATTTCCCCAAATAGCTAATGATGTTGAGCATCGTTTTTGTTTTGTTTTATTTTGTTTTGAGATGGGGGTCTCACTGTTTCCCGGCTGGAATATGGTGGCATGATCAGATTCACTGCAGCCTTGACCTCCTGGGCTCAGGTGATCCTTTCACCCCAGCCTCCTGGATAGCTGGGACTACAGGTGTGCACCAGGATGCCTTACTAATTTTTTTTTTTTTTGGTCAGGAGAGGGTTTCACCATGTTGCCCAGCCTGGTCTCCAACACCTGAGCTCAAACAGTCTGCCTGATCTGCCTGCCTCATCCTCTGAAGGTGCTGGAATTGCACACATGAGCCACTGTGCCCTGCCTGAGCATCTTTTCATGTACCTTAATGGACATTTTTCTTTGGAGAAATGTCTGTTCAGATCCTTTGCCCATCTGTGAACTGGGTTATCTGTCTTTTAATTATTGAGATACAAGAGTTCTTTATCAGAAATATGACTTGCAAATATTTTCTCCCATTTTGTTGTTTTTTTGCTTTTTTGATGGTGTCCTTTGAAGCACAAAAATTTTTAATTTTGAAAAAGTTCATCATACCTATTTTTTCTTTCATTACTGGTGCTTTTTGGTTTCATATCTAGGAATTTCTTGCCAAATCCAAGGTCATGAATGTTTATGCTTATGTTTTCTTATAAGAGTTTTATAGTTTTAGGTCTTACATATAGGTGTGTGATCCACTTTGAGTTAATATTTGTGTATGGTGTAAGGAAGAGGTCAACTTCATTCATTTGCATATGAATGTTCACTTGTTCTACAACAATTTGTTGAAAATTATACTCTCTTCCTAGAGTTTTACCAACCTTGTTAAAAAATATCTTTTTGTGTGTTATATATATCTACTTATTACAGCTTCATTTTTTTTCCTTTTAAGGAAAATTTCAAAAATGTTTCAAATTCCTGTGGAAAATCTTGACAACATCAGAAAGGTGCGAAAAAAGGTGAAAGGTATTCTTGTGGATATCGGGCTTGACAGCTGCAAGCAGTTACTGAAGGTAAGAGGAGATAAGTAGTCAATTGAAATTTGGAGGTGAGATTTGAACTGGGGTTTTATGAAGAGTGAGTAAGATTCCTGAAAATGGAAATTGCTATTATTATACTTCAGATGGCTTTGTGAATGCCTCCTTAGTATTTATTTATGTCTTTATGACATAAAGTGAGCTATTTAAAGTCTTCAGGTTTTTAAGCTACTTTAAGGAAGGGATTTTTCTAGTCATTAGTTACTAAAAAATTGTTTTTGATGTTTGAGGAGAATGTATTGATTTATTTATTATTTTAGCAAAAGAAAACTAACTTCATTTCCCGGTATTAGATTGATCACTAAATGGGCCTGATTGAGTTTTTTTTTTTTAATCATGATTTGTGTATTTGTGTATAGTCTCAGAAAAGTTAATTTTCCTAAAATTTTGTCTGTCTTTTTAACATTGAGAATATATAGTTGGCATATATAGTTTTTAAAAATATTAAATGAGTTATTGTACATCATGCCTGTAAAATGTCAGCACTTTGGGAGGCCAAGGTGGGCGGATCACTTGAGGTCAGGAGTTGGAGACCAGCTTGGCCAACATGGTGAAACCCTATCTCTACTAAAAATACAAAAATTAGCCTGGTGTGGTGGCGGGTGCCTGTAGTCCTAGCTACTCAGGAGGCTGAGGCACGAGAATCACTTGAACCTGGCAGGCACAGGTTGCAGTGAGCTGAGATGGCGCCACTGCACTCCAGCCTGGGTGACAGAGTGAGTCTCTGTCTCAAAAAAAAAAAAGCTCTTGTATATCCTTGTAGTCATTGGTAGTGATATTTTTGTCTCATCTAATCATTTGTACCATTGTGTCCCCTTCATTAATAAATCTAGTCTAGGACCAGGTATTGTATTTGGTTGTCAGGTCTCTTTAGTCTCCTTTGAATATCAATTCAGTTTTTTAATGTAGAATTCTGTTATGAAATGTGTTATTTTTAGGTAAAATGTCAGTAACAACAAAAGTTTCTCATCCTTGAGTCCCTCGTTTTTGACTTGACTGGAACTGAGCGTCGCTCGTGAACGTTTGCTTCCTCAGCCTGAGAATGTGTTTACTCATCTGAATTTGTTCATGACTGTTTACTTTTTCTTTCCAACACTTTACTGACAGAGATACGGTACTTCACAAAGGGAAATTAAGGGATTTGAATGGCTTAAAGCAGTTAGATTAATTGTTGAATTAATACAACTAATCTTGGGGAGAAATTTTTCATATTTGTAGTTAGGCCTATATATTATGAAATTTTTGAAAATTTAAGTAATATAGAAGTTTTTTATAGAAAACTTAGAAAACAGACACAGAAACAAGAAAGTAAGACTCACATGTAAACCATTACCCAGAAATATCCAGAATTAACATTGTTATGTATCTACAGATTTTAAAAAATGGAATGTATTCACATTTTTTTCCTTAAAAGGATATGCTCAAATTGTATAAGATACCATAGTAGCTGTTTTTTCTTTTTCACTGAACCTCCTAGTAAGAACCTTTTTCCATGTCAAGTGCATTTATGCTTAATCCACTACAGCAGTTAGAGTTCTTTGTTTTCAAGCACCAGAAACCAGTCTGACCAATTTACACAAAAGGAGCTGTATTAGAAGCCTCTTGGGGGGCTTACAAATCCAAGCTGACAGGAGAACCAACATTGTAAAGAGAAGGAACCAAGGGAACAACCTGTCCATTGTCCTCACCACACCTTGCTCTGTACTTCAGATTTCAGGGTGGTCTGTCACTCTGCCTTCTCATGAGATTTCTACAGCACATGTGACTTCAGTCTTAGCAAGAGTTAACACCTCCAATAGGAGGCTATTCTTGTCAATAGCATGGCTGAGAAAAGAAAGCCTTAGGAAAGGTAGACTCTTCCAAGAACCTTATCTTCTTTTCTAAAGTATGTCTAAACCCTGCCTCACATAGAAACTCTTCAGGAGTTCTTTTTTATAAAAATTAACATCTGATTAGAAATTAAATTGGATCTGGGTTGGGCGAGGGATCCTTGTCAAGTTGCCTGCCAAACATACGTTGGTGCCATCAGTGCAGGACAGGGATTGTTGCCACTTGCTGCACACTGGGATGCTGCAGCAAATGTATTCAACCACCTCTCCCACTACCCCTCAATCTGTGCCGGTCCCCTGCTTGGGGCTGCAGTGGAATGTGGACCTTTTGACAACTTGGTACAGTCCCAGGTGGAAGATGTGAGTGGGAGAGTGGTTATAGGGTTGGGGACCAGGAGGCCAGATGGGCTTTGGGGTGAGGGTAAGGCAGAGAGCAGTATCAGACCTGGCCCTGTAAAGGATAAAGGAGGCAGACCATGTGTGAGCTCTGAGGCTCCAAGCCCTTGGCATATGCTCATGTCCCATCAGGGTTCACTTTTATAAAACACAGATTCAAAGATAAATTGTTAAGAATTCACGATGGTTACCGCTGAGCATGAAATCCCTTGAGTGCAGGCTTTGTGCAGCTGTGCTAGTTGCATGCCCATGGAGCTGGCCCTGATTGGTATATTATCTTTTTTTTGAGACAGGGTCTTGCTCTTTTACCCAGGCTGGAGTCTGGTGTTACAATCACAGCTCACTGTAGCCTCGATTTCCTGGGTTCAGATGATATTCCCAACTCAGCTTTCTGAGTAGCTGGCACTACAGGTGCGCATCACCACACCTGGCTAATTTTTTTTGTGTGTGTATCTTTTGCAGAGTCAAGGTTTTACCATGTTGCTCAGGCTAGTCTTCAAACTCCTGGGCTCAAGTGATTCACTTGCCTTGGCCTCCCAAAGTGCTGGGATTATATGTGTGAGCCACTGCACCTGGACTATGACTGGTATTTTCGAAGGCCTTCCCGGGACTTTTTTTTAAAAAATGTAATAATTTATTTAAGCTAACATGTTAAAATATTGTTTCAAGGTGTAATTAATATAAAATAAGCAATTAAATATTTTATCCTCTTTCTCTTCTAAGTATATTAAAAAATTTTTTTGCAAAGTATATAACAAAAGTTTCCAATTTTTAAGTGTACAATTCTGTAGCATTAATTATATTTACAATGTTTTGCAACCATCATTAACCTCTAATAGACACTATAATCTTTGAGCAGTAACTTCCTACCCACACTCCTCACCACCAGTCCCTGGTAACTTCTAATCTACCCTTTTGTTTCTTTGAATTTGCCTTTTGTAGATACTTGATAAGAGTAGAGTCATACCATATTGGTCCTCTCGCGTTTAGTTTATCTGTCTAGCATAATGTTTATAAGGTGCATCCATGTCGTATGTATAAAAATGTTATTCCTTGTTATGAGTCAGTAATACTCCATTGTATGAATATACCACATTTTATCAGTTCATCTGTTGGTGGACATTTGGATTGATTCCACCTTTGGCTCTTGTGAATAATGCTGCAACGAACATTGGTGCACAAGTATGTTTGAGTCACTGTTTTCAGTTATTTTGAGTGTGTATACCTAGGAATGGAATTGTTGGGTCATATTGTTATTCTGTTTAGTTTTTCAAAGAACTGCCAAACTCTTCACAGTGAAAGTGCACCAGTTTACATTCCTACCAGAAATGTACAAGAATTCAGTCTATTCACCTCATTTCCAACACTTAACTTTTTTTCTCCTTCCTCCCTTCCTTTTTTTACTCCCTCCCTACTTCCTTTCCTCTGTCTTCCTTTTCCATTTTCCTTCTTTCACTTGCCACCCTAATAGTGTGAAGGGGAATCTCATGGTGGTTTCGATTTGCCTTTCCCTAGACAAATGAGTGTGAACATCTTTTCATGTGCTTATAAGCCAATTGTATATCTTCTTTGGAAAAATGCCTGTTAAGATTCTTTGCCTGTTTTTTAATTGGGTTGTTTGTCTTTATGTTGTTGAAATACAGTAATTTCCTTATTCTGGATATTAAACTGTTATCAAATATATGATTTGCAGATATTTTCTTTTATAGGTTGTCTTTTTACTTTCTTGATAACGTCTTTTGTTGCACAAAAGTTGTTAATTTTGATGAAGTCCAATTTATCTATTTTTTCTTTTGTTGTTGGTGTTTTTTATGTCATATCTAAGAATCCATTGCCAAGTCCAAGGTCATGAATGTTCTTTCCTATGTTTTTCCTCAGAGCTTTATGGTGGTGATTCTCATATTAGGTTGCTGATCTATTTTGAGGTAATTCTTGTATATTGTATAAAGTAGGATCCCGGTTTCATTCTCTTATATGTAGATAGAAATTCAGTTGTTTCAGCACTGTTTCTTGAAGATACTGTATTTTCCCTATTAAATGGACTTGGCACCTTTATTGAAAATCAGTTGGTCCTGGATATATAGGTTTATTTCCTTACTCTCAATTAGATTCCACTGATTTATATGTCTATCCTTATACCAATCCTGTACTATTTTTTTGTTTGTTTTGTCCTCCCCCCCTCCTTTTTTGAGACTGTGTCTCACTCCAGGCTAGAGTGCCGTAGCACTGTGTTGGCTCACTGCAACCTCTGCCTCCTGGGTTCAAGTGATTCTCCTGCCTCTGCCTCCCACATGGCTGGAATTACAGGTGCCCACCACCACGCCTGGCTAATTTTTGTTTTTTTTTAGTAGAGATGGGGTTTCGCCATGTTGGCCAGGCTGATCTCAAACTCTTGACCTCCTGTGATCCACCTGCCTTGACTTCCTAAAGTGCTGGGATTGCAGGCGTGAACCTCCGTGCCCAGCCCCAGTATTAAATCAACATATTGTTTGGATTTAAACAAATAGTCATTTTATAAGTTTTGAAATTAGGAAGTGTGAGTCTTCCAACTGTATTCTTTATGTCAATATTGTTCTGTGTTTTTGGGGCCATGTGTAATTTCTTTCATATGAATATTAGGATAGACTTTTCCAATTTTGCAAAGAAGGCTGTTGGAACTTTGATAAGGATTGGGTCGTACGTTACTTTGGGGATTTATTGGCATCTTAATGATATTGTCTTCCCATTTGCGAACATATTTATTCTGTTTCTTTAGGCCTTTAATTTCTTTCAGCAATGCTTTGTAGTTTTCATTGTGTAAGTCTTTCACTTCCTTGGTTAAATTAATGTAATAAACTCATATGTATTTTGATATAAGTAGAATTTTGTTCTTAATTTCCTCTTCAGAGTTTTCAGTGCAGATGTATAGAAACAGTTGATTTTTGTGTGTTTATCTTGTATCATGCAACTGTGCTGAATTTGTGATTAACTCTGGTAGCTTTCTTGTAGATTCTTTGGGATTTTCTATGTGTAGAGAATCATACCTTCTGCAAATACGGTTTTCCTTCTTTTTTCTTAGGATGCCTTTTATTTCTTTTTCTTGTCTCATTGCTCTGTTTAGAACATCCAGTGCAATATCGTGTGGCAGTGATAAAACTGGGGGTATTTTTGGTCTTTTACCATTGAATATGGTGTTAATGGGTTTCTCAGAAATGCCCTTTATCATGTTGAGGAAATTTCCTTCAATTCCTAGTTTTCTGAGTGATTTTTTTTAAATCATGAAAAGGTGTTAAATTTTATCATATCCCTTCTTTGTGCAAGTTATGATAACCATGTGATTTTTCTTCCCCTGCTTCATTCAGCTAATGTGGTGAATTACATTGACAAATTTGCTTATGGTTGAATCCTCCTTGCATTCCTGGGATGGAATGCACTCACTTGGTCATGGTGTATAATTGTTTTAATACACTGTTGAATTTGGTTTGCTGTGTCGTTTTGCTAGTGTGTTGTTAAGGATTTTTCGTCTGTATTCATAAGGAATATCAATCTGTAATTTTCTTGTGATGTTTTTATTTGGCCCTGGTATCAAGGTAATGCTGGCTTTAAGAATGAGTTAGAAATTGTTTCCTCCTCTTCTATTTTTTTGTGAAGACTTTGAGAAAAATTGTTCTTCTTTAAATGTTGTTTGTTTTTATTTTTGTTTTTTTTTTTTGAGACAGAGTCTCGCTCTATTGCCCAGGCTAGAGTGCAGTGACCTGATCTCAGCTCACTACAAACTCCACCTCTCGGGTTCAGGCAATTCTTCTGCTTCAGCCTGTGCTTCAGCTTGTGCTTCAGCCTCACAAGTAGTTGTGATTACAAGTGCCTGCCACCATACCTGGCTAATTTCACCATCTTGGCCAGGCTACTCTCGAACTCCTGACCTCAAATGATCTGCACACCTTGGCACCCTAAAAAGCTGGGGTTACAGGTGTGAGTCACCATACCCAGCCTTTAAATGATTTTTTTTTTAAGACGAAGTTTCGCTCTTGTTGCCCAGGCTGGAGTGCAATGGCGCGATCTCGGCTCACCGCAACCTCCGCCTCCTGGGTTCAGGCAATTCTCCTGCCTCAGCCTCCCAAGTGGCTGGGATTACAGGCACGCGCCACCGTGCCCAGCTAATTTTTTGTATCTTTAGTAGAGACGGGGTTTCACCATGTTGACCAGGATGGTCTCGATCTCATGACCTCGTGATCCACTGCGCCTGGCCCTTTGAATGTTTTTTAGGATTCAACAGCGAAGCCACGTGGTCCTGGACTTTTCTTCGTTAGGAAGTTTTTGATGAATTCAATCCCTTGTTACAGAATTTTGAATTTTTTTCATTTCTTTATGAGTATGAATCAGTTTTAGGTAATTAGTGTCTTTCTAGGAATTTGTCCATTTCATCAAGTTAATTTTGTTTGTTCACATACAGTTGTTCCTAGTAATCGTCCTCTCTCTTTCTTTCTCTTTTTTTCTGAGATGAAAATAATCACTCTTTATGGTAGCTCTAGCCCCAGATTCTTTTAACTGTGTTTTTGACTGACTGGCTATAAACTGATGTGCCCACAACTCCCTCCTTGGATCTGATTAATTTGCCAGAGTGGCTCACCAAACTGAAAGAAATACTTACTTACATTTACTGGTTTATTACAAAGAAAGGATATTATAAAGAATCTCAGTGAACACCAAAGAGATAGGTAGGGCAAGATATAGGGGAAGGGGCCAGAACTTCCAGGCCCTCCCTGGGTACTCCACTCTCCAGGAACCTCCATGAGTTTATTTATCCAGAAGCCTACCAAACCTAGTCCTGTTGGGTTTTTACAGAGGCTTCCTTAGACCGGCATGATTGATTAAATCATCTTAACCTTCAGCCCTGCTCCTTTTCTTGGAAGCTAGCTGAAAGTCCCTACCCTCTAAACTTGCCTTGGTGATCAGCTCCTATCCTTGAAGCTACCCAGGAGCTGCCAACCACGAGTCATCTCATTAGCACACAAAAAGACAAAAATTAACAATGCTAATTCTCGATATTTCAGGGTAATGGTTTACACTGAGTATTCTTGTTTCTGTCTATTTTTTAATTTTTCTTTGAAAACTTCTATATTGCTTGAATTTTCAAAAATTTCATAACATATGGGCCCAACTGCAAATTAATCTCACTTAGGAGATTCCAAGGATTTTAGGAGTTGTATGTCAGGAAATAGGGATGAAGACCAAATGTATATTTTGGAATATCATACATGGCATATATTTTTCTATTTTTAAACCTTTAATCCGTAATGACTTTATATTTAAAGTTTTAATAGAGAGCATATAATTGGTCTTGCTTTATTATTCAACCTGTTAATCTATGCCTTTTGAGTATCTAGACCCAGGGATTGGCAAACTTATAGCCCATGGGCCAAGTTGGGCTTGCTCTCTGTTTTTGTAAATATGGGTCTTTGTGGTGGGGTGCAATGGTAATCCCAGCACTTTGGGAGGCTGAAGTGGGAGGATTACTTGAGGCCGGGTGTTATAGACCAGCCTGGAAAACATAGCAAGACTCTGTCTTTAAAATAACAAATATTATAAATATTTAAAATAACAAATATTAGAATTAGCTATTCTAATTAGTTAAATATATTGTCTAAGGCTGCTTTTGTGCACAGTGTGGCAGGATTGAGGAATTGTGTAAGACACTCTGTAGGCAGCAAAGCCTGAACTATTAACCAGCCTTTTACAGAAGAAGAAGTTTGCCAGTCCTTGTTATTTAATGTGGTAATTGATATGGTTGATTTTAAATCTGCAATCTTCCTGTTTGGTTTTTTCACTTGTCTCATCTGTTCTTTATTTTTCACTCTTTTTCTGTTTTCTTTTGGATTGAATTTTTTTTATGATTCCATTTTATCTCCATTCTTGGCTTACTAACTATACATCTTTCTCTGACTTTCTTAATGTACTATGCTTCATCTATAGTATAAGAACCTTACCAGCGGTATGCTTTAATTTCTTCTTCCAGCCTTTGTTCTGTTGTTGTTATACAATTTTTTCTTGCACATGTTAGAAATCTTACAATATGTTGCTACTTTTATTTTAAACAGTAAAAAAGAAAAAACGGTTGATCTAATGTCATTGATGATACGCTTCATCCCTTTGTGCAGATGTGTATTTCCATTTTGAGTCATTTCCTCTGTCTCCTGAAGGACTTCGTACTTTGTATTGCTGATATGCTTAATTAACTCACTATACTTTCTCTCTCTGAGAAGGTTGTGTCTTTCTCAAAGGAAGGGGAAGGTATTTTTCCTAGGTAGAACTCTAGTTTTTTTCCCTTTTAATATTTTAAAGATTTCACTCTATTGTTTTCTGGCTGGCATTTTTTCAAACAATATGTTTTCTGTCATTTTTGTTCCTCTATTTTTAACACTGGCTATAATGTGCCTTGGTTTGGTTTTCTTTGTGTTTCTTTTGCTTGGAGTCTGGTGAGCTTCTTGAATTTGTGGGTTTATAGTTTTCATCCGATACAGAAAATTTTGTGGCTTAATTTCTTCAACTAGTTTCGCTTCCCCTCCCTCCTTTGTCCCTGATACTCAATTATACACATACAGTAGTTCCCCTGTATCCTCAGTTTTGCTTTCCACAGTCAACCATGGTTTGAAAATATTAAATGGAAAATTCCAGAAATGAGTAATTCTTATGTTTTAAAATTCCATGGCATTCTGAGTAGTGTCATGAAATATCGCACCACCGAGCTGTACCATTTACCTCACTTCATCGTGTCACATGAGGTGCCACACAGGCATTGTATCATCTCACATCACCCCAAGAAGGGTGAGCATAGTACAGTGTGATATTTTGAGGCTGGACGTGGTGGCTCGCCTGTAATCCCAGCACTTTGGGAGGCCAAGACTGGTGGATCACGAGGTCAGGAGTTCGAGAGCAGCCTAACCAAAATGGTGAAACCCTGTCTCTACTAAAAACACAAAAATTAGCTGGGCACAGTGGCTGGCGCCTATAATCCCAGCTGTTCAGGAGGCTGAGGCAAGAGAATCGCTTGAACCCAGGAGATGGAGGTTGCAGAGAGCCGAGATTGTGCCACTGCACTCTAGCCTGGGCAAGAGCGAGACTCCGATTAAAAAGAAGATACTTGAGAGACCACATTCACATAACTGTTACTACTGTATATTGTGACAATTGTTCTATTTCGTTGTTGTTAATACCTACCTAACCCTAATTTATAGGTTGTATTTTATTGTCGGTATGCCTGTATAGGAAGAAGCGTAGTATGTGTAGTGTTCGGCACTGTCCACAGTGTCAGGCATCCACTGGGGTCTTGGAACATGTCCTGTGCAGATAAGGGGCCTCCTGTATGTTGGGCTCCTTGATGTTGTCAGTGGCTCATTGATGCCATTGTTGGGGTTTTCTCAGTTGTTTCCCCATTCTCTCTTTCATTTTGGGTATTTCTCTTACTTTGTCTTCAGATTTACCAGTCTTTGGCAGCATCTAATCTGCTCCTAATTCCATGCAATGTATTTTTCATTCATTGAAGTTCAATTTACTGTCTCACTTTCTTCCATTTCTCTTGTTGCATTATATTTTCTGTAATTTCTTGTTATCCTGGTTTTAGGCCTTATTTTTCTGCTGCTTCATTTGACTGGCAGTTTTGTTTTTGTTTTTTGATTGGCAGTTTTTGACTGCATGCTGGACATTGAGTTTTATGGGTGTTAGATTTTGTGGTTTCCTTTAAATATATTTGGGCTTTGTTCTACAACATGTTTAAGACACTTGGAATTTTTAAACATTGCTAGGGTGGGTCCAGACAGCCTGGGACTGTGAAGACAGACCTTGCTCTGAGGGCTTGACTCATGTCCCTGTATTAAGGGGTCATTCCCCTCTCCCGGTGGACTCTGGCATTTTGACAATTGTTTTACCTTCTCCTTCCACTAGTTCCCACTAGTGAACCAGTGGAAAAGTCCCACTGGTTTTCCCACATGAGAGCATCAGTGTTCTGAAAAAGTCTTCAGGAGACCCTGTGTAAATTTATCACAAGGTCAGTGTTGTGGAATGCCCCTTTTTAATCGTAGTTTATTTCTTTTGTCTATTTTTAAATGGTGAACTTTTGCATTCTATCAGGTGACAGATAATGATTTCATAATTGCTGTGGGGCTCTTAATTCCAGCCAACTTTATTCATTTCTGCTGCTCTAGTAGTGTATTTTAATTGGGCTTAGAATCTTGTGTGTGCTGGTTTTTAAGATGTACTTAAAGTTCCCTTGTATTTCCTAGCGTTTATGCTTACTTTTCTTTGTTTCAAATATTTTTGCTCTTTGTTAGAACCAGAATAAAGGACATGTGTGTTGTATACTTCATCTTTTCAGGTAGTTCATTTTGAAAATAACCTGATTTTCAGTAGGAATCTTTGTAATAACTTGGCTAGGCGCGGTGGCTCGTGCCTGTAATCCCAGCACTTTGGGAGGCCGAGGCAGGTGGATCACGAGGTCAAGAGATCAAGACTATCCTGGCCAACATGGTGAAACCCCATCTCCACTAAAAATAGAAAAATTACCCAGAGCCAGGCATGGTGGCACCGCCTGTAATTCCAGCTATGCGGGAGGCTAAGGCAGGAGAATTGCTTGAACCCTGGAGGCGGAGGCTGCAGTGAGCTGAGATCAGGCCACTGCATTCCAGCTTGGAAGACAGAGCCAGACTTCATGTTAAAAAAACAAAAAGTAATCTTTATAATAACTTCTTTTTCTTGTTAGTTCTGAATTGACTTGGTAAGCCATGTACTAGTGTAGAGTTGAAGGCAATTGTATTAACTCTTTCTGTAGCTTAACTTTTTTTATGTTAAAAGTAATGATTGTTATAAAAACAGTCCTGTAAACCATGAATGTTAGAAAATGTAGATAACCATTTCTAATTAGAAAATGAAATTTTAAATGTCACATTTCTACCATTCAGAGGTTGCCACCATTAACATTGTATTGTTTAGCCTTTTCTTTCTGTATGTTTATTGTTCTTACCCCGAGATTGTATTGATTAGCTATTTTATCACTTGCTTTTTTCACTTTTCTCTGTCTTGTCATGTATTACACGTTCATCTTATTTAATACCCAGTCCATACTCAGAGTTCTTCGGTTTTACCCAGAGCGTTTGTACATTCGGTTTGTGTAAGCTAGGATTCATTGTGGACCCTGATAGATCTAGTGGTTGGGTTGCAGTGCTTTCCCCGACTGTTGGCCAGACCAGCCTCTTGTCTTGCAGAGATGCCGCTCCTTCTAGATCTGTCTAGTACTTACTTGTAGTGTTGTTTTAGCTTAGTTCCCTGTCCCCGAGCTTCTTTTGAATGAGACGTTCTACTGAAAGGCCCGTTGATTCAAGTGAAACATTTTGGATTAGAATATATAATATGTGATGTTCTATGCTTCTTGTCACTGCAGGGACCCCAGTCTTTTTGTTGCTTCACTACAGTAGATGGCAGTCTGGTCTTGGTGTGCATTACATTCTTTTTGTGGACTAGAATGTAATGTGTTTAACACCCGTTGAGAATCCTGGTCCTAGGAGGTAGTTTTACTGGGGGCCTTGCTTTGAATGAGGTCTTTCTGAATGTCTGCTAACAATCACTTGTGGATTGTTAGCAGACATTCTTCTGTAAACTCTTGTTTTACTCAGTAGTTGGGACTGTTTGGTTTCTCTGAAATGTAGTGCCTCTGGGAAAGGCAGGATAGTTTTATCCTTTCTTTTGAGCTGTCACTTTTCAAAGTGAGTAGTTAGTTAACTTTTCCAAGTGGTGATTCCTGAAATCGTTTTTTTCTGAGTTTCTTGGCATTTCTGTGACTCTCCCGTGACTTCATGTGTTAGGGTTTCTATAGCCATTTGTCGTTTTGATGCTCATGCTACAGCATTCTGGTGCTCCTGGTGCTTTCATCATGACCCCTCCACTAAAGGGCCTGCGAGGATGGGCCATGCTTTGAGAATTTGTCTCATTTGTCTTTAAGCATTTGTACTTGTACTTTTCTGGAGGTTCTGAAGTTGGCGTCATGAGCTAATTCTGAATTCACTGTCACCTCTCAGGTCTGTCCACACCATGAGATAATGGATTCGATACTTCTTTATCCTCACTTCTTAATACAGTTTTAAGCGAGTCAGCTGTGCTGCACAGGTAAAGCTTCTACGTGCGTTGGGAAGTAGCTGAGAGCAAAACAGGAGTAGATTTTTACTTCTTTCAACTCAGAGAAAAAAGAGTAATCTTGGGCCACACGGACTTTAAAATTTTACCGAGAAATGGAAGATGTTTTTCTTGTACACCTTCTCACTTAGTGTCTGATTTTCACTTTTTTAAACAGTTTTATTTAAAACCCTCTGCTGCCCTACACTTTTTCAGCATTCTTCTCCAGGCCTTGTTGTTTCCCTCTCCTGTCCCCTCCCTGTCATATTAGCCACCCCTAACCCCCCTCCCCCACATCATGCTCAGGTCAGGCAGACACAGTTGGAACTTTCTGCTTTATATTCCTTTACCACTTCACGTCATTATTCATAGCACTTATCACCCATGAAAGAAACCAATTTCTTGTGAAAGAATTTTTTTTTTTAAATATCTGTGTTTCTCAGTTGTGAAACTCTGTGAAGTTGGGATCCCATCTGGCTCCAGAGTCCAAAAGGAAATATTTGAGGGTTGAGTTAGTGATGATTACAAAAGGATGAGGTAGATTACTGTTCTATGGAGCTTGTAATAATTTTGTCTTAGGCCACTTTATCTGCATGCAAGGTGGAGGTCTTCCTTCTCCCTTTCTTCCCTTCCCCACCTGTTGCCAGCAGGCTTTGAAAGTCAGCTGTGGAACCCCTGCTCTGAGGATGCTGCTGCTGTGGGAGGTCTTGGCTCATGCATTTCTGGCCTTTGGACCCCTTTCCAGGACCTACCTGCTCCTCTTCTCTCTGTGTTCACCTGCCCCTGAGAGTCTCTAATATGCACCCTGTTTCTCACACTACTGCCTCTTTCAGCTGATTGTGAGGTTTTCCTTACACCCTTGTCTACACTATAGGTCTTTTGCAAAATTTCCTTGCTGTAGCAAGTATAACTTTTTGAGTGAAAAGTGATTGATTCTATCTGAGAAAAAAACCCTCTACACATTCTAGATCTTGTTTAACTGCTTTGAAAAACATTTAAAGAGTAAGATAAAAATATACTTTGCTTTCATTCCCTAAGACAAATGCATTGAACAGTAGTGGTAAGGTATCATTTAAAAAGAGTATGTTCAAGGTAAAGATTCTTTTACTTTGGAATTTTTTTTGTTTCTTTATATGTACTCATGAAGCTACATGGGTTTTGGAATACTTATGTTTAGGCTTTGCATACATATAAAGGATGTAGATAGTTATTTGTTGGGAGATCTCCTCTGTATTTCTTAGGAATCTGTAATTTTAACTTGGATTATTTCAACTTTTTCCTCAGTTTTCATATTAAAGGGTATTCTGTCAAAACTTGCTGAGAGCTTTATAGTCTGTCTTTTATATCCAGGGGTTCTGCATCTGTTGATTCAACCACCTGTAGGTCAAAAATATTTGGGAGAGAAAGTGGATGGTTGCATCTGTACTGAACATCTACAGACTTGTTTTCTTGTCATTATTCTCTAAACAAAGTAAGTAGGAAGATGTGCATAGGTTACATGCAAATAACTGCACTATTTAATAACTATTTAATGTAAGAGATTTGATCAGTCTTGGATTTGGTGCCTGCATATGGTCCTGGAACCAATCCCCCACAGATACCGAGGGATGACCATACTTTCATTTCTCTTTTTCCAGTGTAGATTTCTTAGGTATCAAGTAATCTCATAAGGTGTTTTTTTTGTTTTTTAAAAAGACAGAGTATTGCTCTGTCTTCCAGGCTGGAGTACAGCTCACTGCAACCTCCACCTCTCGGGTTCAAGCAATTCTTCTGTCTCAGCCTCCCGAGTAGCTGGTAGTACAGGCACAGGCCACCATGCCCGGCTAATTTTTATATTTTATTTTTCAGTTTTTCTACTATTTTTTATTTTTATTATTTTTTAAAATTGCATTTTAGGTTTTGGGGTACATGTGAAGAACATGCAAGATTATTGCATAAGTACACACATGGCAATGTGATTTGCTGCCTTCCTCCCCTTTACCTATATCTGGCATTTCTCCCCTTGCTATCTCTCCCCAACTTCCCACCCCCCGCTGTCCCTCCCCCAATTCCCCCCAACAGACCCCAGTGTGTGGTGCTCCCCTCCCTGTGTCCAGGTGTTCTCATTGTTCAACACCTGCCTATGAGTGAGAACATGCAGTGTTTGATTTTCTGTTCTTGTGTCAGTTTGTTGAGAATGGTGGCTTCCGGGTTCATCCATGTCCCTACAAAGGACACGAACTCATTGTTTTTGATTGCTGCATAATATTCCATGGTGTATATGTGCCACATTTTCCCTGTTCAGTCTATCATTGATGGGCATTTGGGTTGGTTCCAGGTCTTTGCTATTGTAAACAGTGCTGCAGTGAACATTTGTGTGCATGTGTTTTTATAGTAGAACTATTTATAATCCTTTGGTTATATACCCAGTAATGGGATTGCTGGGTCAAATGGAATTTCTATTTCTAGGTCCTTGAGGAATCGCCACACTGTCTTCCACAATGGTTGAACTAATTCACACTCGCACTAGCAGTGTAAAAGTGTTCCTATTTCTCCACATCCTCTCAAGCATCTGCTGTCTCCAGATTTTTTAATGATCACCATTCTAATTGGTGTGAGATGGTATCTCAATGTAGTTTTGATTTGCATTTCTCTAATGACCAGTGATGATGAGCATTTTTTCATATGTTTGCTGGCCTCTTGTATGTCTTCTTTTGTAAACTGTCTGCTCACATCCTTTGCCCACTTTTGAATGGGCTTGTTTGTTTTTTTTCTTGTAAATCTGTTTTAGTTCTTTGTAAATTCTGGATATCAGCCCTTTGTCGGATGGGTAAACTGCAAAAATTTTTTCCCATTCTGTTGGCTGCCGATTCAGTCAAATGACTGTTTCTTTTGCTGTGCAGAAGCTGTGGAGTTTGATTAGGTCCCATTTGTCTATTCTGACTTTTGTTGCCAATGCTTTTGGTGTTTTAGTCATGAAGTCCTTGCCTGTCCCTATGTCCTGAATGGTTTTGCCTAGATTTTCTTCTAGGGTTTTTATGGTGTTAGGTC